>UNPT01000440.1:0-41172 GCA_900536445.1 Hymenoscyphus occultus
TTGTTGTATTAGAGGAGGGGGCCCGCCGGTTGTGTAGGCGAGCTGGAAGTCGAGACAAAGAGAGCCAATCTGGGTACAGAGAGCTCGCAAGGAGGGGAGAATATCCGCTGGAGCGCTGTCGAGAGCTGTACTAAGGTAGGTATCGACTGCCTCTGCAGTCCCTCCAAAGAATAGCTGTCCGACTTTGCTTCTCTCAAGCACTTTAGAGGTACCGGAGACGAACTGAGCCTGAATATTAGGTAAAGGGGGGAGGGGGCGGTTGGCCACCCCTTTCCCCCCCTGCTAAGGGGGGTGGGAGAAGGGGGGGCGCCACGGGAGTACATGCCCTCGAAAGGAAATACAAGTTTTAGTCAATGAAAGAAGTAATCAGATCGTTTAGAACAAAAAATCTAATTCGAGAAAAAAGGTGTTGTGTGAACAATAGACGGAACGTTATAGTAATAATAGTGGTAATAGTACTATTTGTTAAGGCCTCAGGAGCTTCTAAGAATAAAGCGTTATGATTGGTCCGGAGTAGTACTTACTGGGTTTTTATATTACGTGTAAGGATAATCGATATTATATCGGATACCGTGAAAAAGCCGATATCTTATCGTCTATATATGTACGCTCCGATAATTCTCGTGGACTACCCCCTCTCCCTTCCCCACTCGGCCCCCCATTACGGAAACGTTTATATCGTGCCCAAGTCTTGACGATAACAGTGAATAATATTTGGTTAGTCTTGGGCTCTTTCTGTAATTTAATTCAACTGATACGCCACTTCCATCAACCTGTCTTTTAATAAAATCACATCCACGTACACATACGCCTCCCTTACGCTCCCATGTCTTGAAGTACGAGGTCAACGGATACTCGAAACCCATCCGTGGCGCAAGAAACCTTTCCCTCTAAAGACTTAAACTTTATAAATCTTCGACCCATCGCCCCTTCAAGTCGCAGTACCTCTTCAAGTCCAACCCACGGATTCACCACGAAAGCTTTCTTCCCAATGCTCAATTTTCTTGAATCTTGACATAGAAAGACGAAAGGAAGAACCTGATCAACAACTTCACATTCTGACACCAGTAATTGGTCATTTCAATCGCCATCCTTTTTGGTGTTGCGGCAATGCATCTTTACGAACTCCCGCTTAAGATAGTGGAGATTATATTTACTTATATGATCTTGGGAAGGACGTTGAAGCGTGCTATGAGATTGAGACTTGTGAGTAGTAAGTTAATTTTATTCTTATCTTTGTTAGACGATAGACTGACGTCATCGGCTTTTAGAAGATTTCTGCCAACATACAGAGGACGCCATATTCCGCTCCCGAAAGCTGGAGAAGCTTGGCCAGTTTAGCGATGACATCCCTTGGTATGAGGATGGGTGGGAAAGAACGGAAACCTTTAAGAGGTTTAGCGCAAGGTGCTCATTTCTCTCCAAGTTATATCAAGCACCTCGAACCTCTCAGAAGGGGGAATCCCGCTTGCCTGGCTTTCGGATTTCAAGTGTTGCTCAGCGTATCTGTAGCCTCACAGGCGAGTTGGATCAGGCTTCATTGCAATCGTATTCAAGACAGCTCTGCTGTGGTACTCTCGCATTCCACCTTTTCGATGGTGTATATGTCTTACCGGAAGATAATCCCGAGGCCTTTAACGACAATGTGTTAGACGCTGCTGTTTATCTAAACCTCATTACCGTCGTCAAACATCTTCTCGCTAGTGCAGCGCCGCGGAGAACTCGTCAATATTTCGAGCGGGCCGAACGTCGTGTGAAAATGGCTACCTTTCTTGGACACTATGATATATTCCTAGAGTTTTACACGATACTTTTCACGAAACCTGAACAGCGGTCGGGCTTAGAGGAGGAAAAGGTGTTCCGCCTGCTTAAAGTGGCAGTATTTGGAGGTAGCAGCCGAATTTTCAACTACCTGTTGGATCAATTAATGAGCGAATCTTACTTTGCGCTGAATAATGGAAGTCGTAAGAGGAGAGAGAAAACAGCCCGGAGACAGCAAGGTCATTTCAGGATTGCTATGCAAAATGCGATTACGCCAGAAGATTATCAAAAGGGGGTACAAATGTTTACCTCCATAGTCAGTATCAAGGCACGACATTCCTCAAAGGACTTTACACAGCGATCACGCGCGCTATAAAGAATGACAGACCGAACATGCTCAGATATTTTCTTGATGAAATATATTCCATCAGAAGTTCTGATCCGTTGCTAGAGTCCCGCGCTCGTCAGCTATATCCCGCTTGTTACAATACTGCTGTACGAGCCGATAACTTCCATAGACGAGAGTTGAATCGAGCATTGGTGTTTGCTGTCAAAAATGACGCAGCTGCTGCAAAGCTTCTGATTGACAATGGGGCGGATCTAAATATACGTGGCGATGAGGGTTATACACTAATGGGGTATTACTTTCTGGAGTACCCGCTAATGAGAGCCATCAGTGGACAACACTACGCAGTTGTGCGTACTCTCGTTGAACATGGGGCTGATGTGAATGCCGGGACGCCTCCTCCAATCGTTCTAGCAGTGAAGCAAGAGAATCTAGAGATCTACCGATATTTGCGTCAGAAGGGAGCCGTACTCGATACACCTAAGACGGGGGCATGGGCAATGGCCTTCGCTAGGGCTTACGGATTGGACTCCATGGTTGAGGCGCTTGTGAAGGAAGGATTGGGTCCTTCAGAGACTTTTAATTACATCAATGCGCCTTGCACGGTTCCCTACGGGTTCCTGGAATATATGTTTGTTAGAGCTGAATATGGCACAAAATCCAGCGCTGAAGTGACTCGCTTCCGCCCTCTCGAAAGCTGGGATTAGCTTATCTTCAGATTAGTTATGACTTGGTATTACCGGATCTTTAATCGTTGTTGTTTGGGGATATCAATTTACTCTTTCTCATCCTTTTTTTTCTTGGGTTGAACCGAGCAATTTCAACTTTTGCAGGTACATGGGCAATTTATGGGTACGAAAGCGCAGAACAGGAGCTTAAAGCGTTTCTGGGTTCAATGGAGGTAAAACTGAGCTTTCCTGTGCTTTAGTAAGAGACGTTATTTGGCTTCATCGGGGAGGGTAAGATGTGTTCTATTTATATCCAGACTCAAATCTATTACTGAAGAACAAGATACACTAAATGTTAAAAGCATCAATTATTATGATAGTCGTATAATGCGAAGAATTATACACGATAATGTTTTCTTCTAGGTCCTGGAAACAAGTGGACTTGTTGCTACTTATGTTTCTAAAGCATTTTAACATGCGTAGTTGTAATGAATACTTATCTTTGACGAACTGACCATGCTTTGTGACATACATTCGTATGATATAATAATAACAAGCCACAGAGTTTCAAGTCTTAAACCGTTATTTTAGTACCACGAAAATAAGCCTCACTCAGTGGTAGTCATCTAGAGCATCATGCCAAGAAGACTCTTTGGAGGCTTCAAATAAGAGTAACTAAAGTTGAACTACCTAATTCTTAGTGATTCTGTTCGTTCAGATGAAAGACAGAGCTCATACCGTATACGTCACTTATTTTATATCTATGTCAAGAAGTTCATCAATTTTGACGAGCTTAGTTTTCATAAGCAACATCACGTTCTTGTGCCGTTTACCTTGAAGAAACCTGCCTTTGGCGACCGCTAGTATCTCTCCTGCTCTTTTTCAAACTGTGTGGTCAATTGACAAATACAACCTTACGATTGTAAGAAATATCTGGACATTATGTCACGTGACCGGGGTTAACTTCTAATGCTCCCGAAATTATCGCCTGCGTAAATTTGATCAACATGAAAAGAAGGACACTCACCTTGCAAATAACGCTCATTGTTATCTTTGGCGCCGGAGCTAATGCTGCGACGAACTCTCTAACCCCACAGAGTTCGGCTAAATATATTAACTCCGTGGGGGCTCGCTTAAGTCCATCATAACCCCATTATGTTCAATTGTTTATAACAACCAAGTTTCTTGTGTAGAATTATTCCAAGAAAAAAGATCAAATACGAAACCAGGCAAAATATTTTGAATACCAGAATTCGTTTCTTATATACAAAATCGGCAAGCGAGATTGTACAATGTCGACTCTACTAGCCCCCCCAAAAACAATAGCGGGCAAGCCGATCGGAAGCATTGGATTTGGCATGATGGGTATCCTGATATTTTCTTTATTGGCGTACCATAGCTGACGAATTAAGGTCTGACTCTCCGTGGCACGATCTCTCACGGCGATGCCATCAAACCAATGAAAGCCGCGCTTGAGAATGGTGCCAATTTCTGGAATGCTGTACCTATCCCTCGTTCCATCTCAAGACCACATTCAAATACTCACAGAAACCTAGGGCACATTCTACGGACCTCCAGATGCGAGCTCCCTCCAGCTCCTCAAATACTACTTTGACACTTACCCCGAGGATGCTACTCACGTAGTTCTCAGCATAAAAGGGGCCTTCGACGGCTCAACGGGAACACCCCACTGCAAGTCTACCGATATTCGAACCTCAGTGGATGAATGCCTTCGTATTCTGGGCGGGACAAAAACTATAGATCTTTTCGAGTGCGCTCGAGTGGACCCAGATGTGCCCATTGAAGAAAGCGTCTCCACTCTTGCGGAGCTCATCCAGGAAGGGAAAATTCGTTCATATGGTCTAAGCGAAATCAACGAGGCCACCATCCGCCGTGCCTACGCGGTGTTTCCTCCGGCAGCAGTAGAGGTTGAACTCAGTCTTTTCTCACGGGATGTCCTTCACAAAGGAGGTGTGGCAGATACTTGTCGAGAGCTTGGAATTCCGCTTGTAGCATACAGTCCACTCGATCGGGGTTGGCTGACTGGGCAGCTGAAAAACCCAAGTGATCTTGCTGCAGATGATTTCAGGCTGAAGTTTGGATTTCCACGTTTTCAACCTGGTGGTGCATTTGAGAAAAATGCTAAGCTAGCCAAGGGTATTGCAGAGATTGCAAAGGAAAAGGGTGTCACTAGTCCACAGATTGCACTTGCGTGGGTCAAGCAGCAAGGCGCTTTACCACTTCCTGGGGCAACTAAGGTGGAGAGGGTTGAAGAAAATACAAAGGAGATTACGCTTACAAAAGAAGATTTGGAAGAACTTCAGAGACAGTTGGATTCCATGAGGGTTGAAGGAAACCGATTCCCAGAGTCTTTTCAAAGGCATCTTAATAAATAGAAAGTGTTGGATTTGATTTGACCTTCTGATTAGACATATTGTACAGTAGAACCCACTTATTCAAGTGCCATAAGTACTTGAAAACTTCCATACTCTTAGCTCAGAACACAATTGATTACGGTACTACAGTTACACTCCAGTCTGCGCTTGTTTATTTTCCGTACTAGATATCAGTAGATATCTCTATACCAACAGAGATTTATAGTAATCGTGACCGCCATGGAAGCCAGTCTTAATCTGTTTCGCACTTAACCCTTTACATGTCCAAAGCTAGGTCTGCGATATAGTTCAGGTTTTGTTCCAAACGAATCAGCCGGTCCAATTACTACCAAGAATTTTACCAAAACCGAGTCCAAAACCGTACCTGGTCTATTAAAGCCAACTGCTTCCCTTACCACCAACAAAACGCATCACCAAGACATGTATTCAAAGGATTACTTTTAGATCTTTTGGAGCAAGAAACAAGATCTCCGCTATCAAAACTTGTCGCTGGTTTTTTGGGGGGTTTTGGTTGATTAAATTTCTAAAATAGACACCTGATAATATATATATATATACAAGTCTTACTTATGAATGAATTAATTAACGCAAATTTATTGGCATGTTCACTAACTACCTAGGTAGCCATGTGCAGTAAGAGTTTATACTGAGGCTATTAGCGCCAAGTGGTCCAATAGAACTTTTTTTTTGCCAGCGCCTAAGCGCGGTAATAGAAAACCGAATAACTATATAATAAAAATAGATATTAAATATTAGACTTTAAATATTAATTTGAAAATCGTAGAATTAACTAAATTAGTACTTAAACAATTTTTTTTAATTTGTTCTTTTATTAAGGTAACAGGGTAGCGGGGGTAGTAAAGTTGACCCTGATGACTAAGGATGCTTATGTAACTATAGGCCAACTTTTCAGTGTTACCACCTTAAAAAACAACACTTATAAAAAAAGATTTTAAGTATTAGTTCTATTATTATTACAATTATATAGCTTATATTTAAAATCTATTTTTATTAAGTTGTTATAGTAGTTGTAGTTATTTAAGTATTCTAAGGTATTAGCTTAGTTATTAATCTTAGTTACTATACTTAGTTATTATTGTTAACTTTTTAGGATTACTACCCTATAGTGCCTACTACCCTCCTACCTTAAAAAAACAACACTTATAAAAAATAGATTTTAAGTGTTAATTCTATTATTATTACAACTATATAGCTTATATTTAAAATCTATTTTTATTAAGTTGTTATAGTAGTTGTAGTTATTTAAGTATTCTAAGGTATTAGCTTAGTTATTAATCTTAGTTACTATACTTAGTTATTATTGTTAACTTTTTAGGATTACTACCCTATAGTGCCTACTACCCTCCTACCTTAAAAAAACAACACTTATAAAAAATAGATTTTAAGTGTTAATTCTATTATTATTACAACTATATAGCTTATATTTAAAGTCTAATAATTAATATCTATTTTTGTTATATAGTTATTTGGTTTTCCATTACCGCGCTCAGGCGCTGGCCGATTTTTTTTCTATTAGACCACTTGGCGCTAATGGCCTCAGTAGTTTAGCCCCACTTAAGTGACTACATGTGCTTACATGTGAGTGAATACCCTGGATCGATTAGATAAACCTTCAAGCCACGAAGATCTTTATGAGCTAAATTATATTGTAGTAGTAGCTTGATTATACTAATTACTAATAGGTATTATAAACAAGTCCACAAGATACATCCTTTCTCGTGCTATTTATGGTAACAAGTGCTTAGCTCTAGGCCTGATCATCTTTTACCATTCAGGCTAATATCAAGACGCAGTAAGAGATATAAAATTTTATTCATAGCCTCCTAGGGGATAGGGAAGGTGTTTCAAAATCGTCTCCTATCTATTGGGGTATTTTTACATTAGTAACACTTTAGGATAGGTAGATTCCCTTGGAAGTACTAAGTAGCTATAGTAGCTTTTGTTATAATTAAAACAAAAGAAGATAAGAAGTTAAGAACTAGTTATAAGAGTAAGAGACCACTTATAGACTAATGTTAAGAACTACACTTAATTACATGCTATCAACTAGAGCAAGGCGTCTTGGTTACGTATTTACTAACTGTATAACTGTGAAGGTTCGATTTCGAGTTTTATAGTGAATGGATTCGCTTGAGTGAATAGGGGTATTCGGTATTCCGTAGCTATTTAGTTAGTTCCACCGCGAGGAGTTCTCTCCTTCTCCCCTTGCGGACAATCTAATCAATACCCCACCCTGACAATAACCTGTCTATTTATACTATATATAAGTGATGTTTTCACGTCTAACCGTAAATTCCCCAAGGCATTTTACCTACAAACTTCACTCTATTCTATGGGTAATACTAGATTAGAATATAGTGAATATATTCTTAGAGGGTCTTTTAAAGTGTTTTTATACTTGGAATATACATGGGAGTTTACTAGCACTCTACTATGAATTATGGTTAATTCAGGTAACTATTCTAAATACCTCGAATAAAAAGATAGTTTTGATCAAGTTACGCTAATAGAAAAATAATACCTGCCACCTTTCCATTAACAAGGTGATTTTACGCTACACGTGATTTGATGACACTAAAGAGTGTGATACGTATTGCAGTAGAAGATACCATTCATGGTGAATCTTTACCCACGTTTCAAGGACTTAACTTGTTATTCAGAATTCCCTCATAAAACAGGATTCGGTGCCAACCGTCTTGCTGTCCTCTGCTCTATACATACATGGCGACATGCATGATCGATCTTGTATCTACAACAACTCTTCTAGTACTTTGGACACCTCGTACCACATCTGGCTGTTTACTGCAACTCTCTCTGCGACCACTCTTTCTCTCGCCGGTCCACACCTCAAATCTGGTTGAAACCAGAACACAACCTCTTTCCTACTTAGACTCCAGGGTTGCTGCAATAGTCAAGCCAAGCACCTTCTAAGCAAGCCCGATCAAACCAAAGCCTTCTTCAAAAAGAAGAAGAGACAAAAGAGATTCAATAATGGAATCCTCAACACCTCAGTATTCTTGGTATGAAGAGGCTCTGTTGCGTCAGATACTCAAAGAAATAAGTGAGGCTTCAGGTCAGGTTGAGTGGGATTACATTGATAGCTTTGTGCAAAATTTAATCTGGATTGGAATTTGGCTGAAGCTGTTTTACACTGGCAGATATCCTCTCGATAAACCGCTGTATATCACCCATGACCCGAAACATTATAACGGAATCAGATTATGGAGCTTTCGCGAGGGGAAGAGATCAACCCCGCAATCGTATTCGGACTTGCTTTACGCGGCGGAGAAGCGCAACGAACTTCAATATCTCTGCGACCTTGCGAGGATAACGTGTGGTAATTATCAAATCCGAGATCTCTACTGGAATTTCAAGATATCTTTGACCACGACTGCGCTATTTATTAGCACAGCAGAAATACCCTTCAACCAGTGCGCTCTTATACTAGAAGAATTGCGTCAATACCCTCATTTATCACGTTCTAGGAGTATTGGTCGGGGCCGAGGACCTGTAAAGGAAGCAGCAAGAGTGGTTCATTGGTTCAGAGGCCATCCCTGGATCCCAGCCACATCGGACTGGGTCCTGGATGAGTCACCATGGACCATGGCATTTTTATGGCCTGGAGAGGTCGAAGCACTGGTATCTCATGAGTATGTCTTGAGGGAGAAACTAGAAAGGAGTCCTTCCGCAACTATCGCAAAGTACATAGCTCGGAAAATGGTGAAGGCCTATTTTGACCAAGGAGTTAACACTATTAATTTCACAGTACAACCCCATGACAACCCGGGCAGAGATTGGAGGTCATTGCGGGACTTTCCGTTGTTTTTTAATGTGGGACCGATCTTGGACAGAACGAGCTATTCCCAGTGGGGGCCTTACGGTTATTCCATTAGGTAGTGCTCAAAGCTAGGTTTTTTGGGGCGCTATTGTGGAGTTTACATTGTTTATCTGTTTAGCACTATTACTAAGGGTGATATTATTTATGGCAGGCCAAAAAGACACCTTACCTAAAGAAAATGAAAACCCTGTTTGCTTTCCTCCTTCTACAAACAACAAGTGAGACTTCGGCTACAATAAAATTAGTAATGAAGAATGAAAGGAATATGATAGTAGTCAGTGGGGCTTTCCACGGCGGTGTGGCCCTGAACGGGCTATTATAATCTAAAGTTTTTATACACATTCTTGTTATACTATTGGCTTAAGGAAACTTAAACAATCATAATGATATTTTAGCTGTAGATATTCTACGTATTCTTCGATGGTCTCATTGTAACTTTCGTGAATTAGAAGGTCTAGAGTATAAGCGAGCCTAGAAAATAGATTCGGATATTTACAAATGCACTTTGTTACATTATCTTCGAGTTACATTACGTTTCGACACCAGATTAATTAGCGTAAGCCCGGTAAGCTATACGAAAGGTAAAAAAGGCTCATTATTTTAGGAAGAAATGTAGAAAGACTAGTAGATACAGGTACGAGAAACAAAAGTAAAGTTATCGGGAGCTCCCTTTAATACGGCCATCTACTTTTTAATGCCACTCAATCCAAGTATGTCGTATATGCTTCTCTAGCCAAGAGGTCGACGACTCTTGGCTTGAACATCATCCGATCCCATCACAACATTGCCTTCCCTTTTCCAGCTAGTATCAATTCTCATCCCACACTTTGTAAGTTCTGCATCTCTGATTATTTCTGCACTCTCCTTTTTAGTTAGAGCACGAGGCTCAGCGCGTTGTTTTCTATTCTCTCTGTACTTTCTTAATTTTCCCGGATTAGCCACAAAGCCCTTCATCAAAGAACCAGTGTAATTTAACTTCGATACGATTCCCGAAGATGGCGATGGAGGAGAAACTTTGCGGAGACCAATCGCAGCTTTTCTACGCATATTTAACTTAGGATCTGAGAAAGAATAAGGTTCACACATCACACTCTGTGTTTTAGGGCTTCTACGCGCTCGAACGTCAAGAACCCGTGCTTGTAAATTTTGTGATTATCGAGTTCTTCCAATATATCCTCAACGAATGGGGAAAACGGGATTATGCCGTGGCAATCAGCAAAAGGGTTGTCTGGTAAGTCGGGAAAAAAGAGGTGACGAACTCGATCGCACGCGAGATATCTTCGGGTTGTTTCGCTATTAGCAACATACGGAACCAAGGCTACCCCTTCTGTATGTCGCAATCTCGATCCAGGAACTATTCCTTTTTTGGGTGAGCAAAAAGCTTCCATGTTTGTATTATTATTCTGTCTGGAATGTTTTCTTCCACAGAATATTGTACTTGATTTGGCGTACATTTAGGGAAGACAAGAAGTTTTGTAATCCGTGTGTTGCTTTGGAAAGTGTGTATTGTCAAGAGGTAGTGTAATAATTCAGAACCTTTATATTCGAGGGGTGAATACTATTTTAAGTCATTGTGTACGTTACGAATACAATAATCAGTCCTAGGTATTCACTAACTTGCAGTCACTTAAGTGGAACTAAACCTCCTACTTCAAGTTTTTATCGCGATATGAATTAGTGAATATACTTCCTTGTGGCTCGGAGCTTTATATGATTCACTTTATCTCATAGGCTTATAATAAAACTAGCTAAAATAAACAAACACATTCCCAACCCTTTCTTTCTAAATGTATTCACGGTCTCCTCCCACAATATATAAACCCCGAACCATCACAAATCCTCCTCAAAAACTTCAAACAAGCTCCACAATTGTCAGTCCGCCAAAACTTCGAAAACATGAGCTCCATGAACTCCCGTCGCCTCTCCTCAGATCACGAACCACTTCTTCAGAATGCGCAACCACAACCTCGATCCCGAGCACAGCACCCACCAGAATCCTCACCCCCTCAAGTACAAAATGTACAATCCATGTCTCCGTCCCCATCTCCAAGAACAACAACAACCACCAGCGACCCCCCTCAAAGACCAAAACTCCGCGTCTACATCCCAACCACCCGTCCCTCTTCGCCACCCTCCCCAACATCTCCCAAATCTCCAGGCACAAAACCAAAAGCCTACAAGCCCAAACGCGCACCATCACCCTATCCATCTCCCCGATCACCCAACGCAAGACCTCGCAACCCTCAGACCAATCCAGTCTATAACCCAAGCCTTGCACAGAAGCAGAAGCAGAAACCGAAGCCTGTACCCGTAGCAAGGAAGCCGACAGGTTTCCCCGCGGCGCTAATATCGAAAGTCCGTGATACCTCTACCAAGTGCTCGGCGGGAGTGAGGAATCTGTTAACACGATCTAGGTCTAAGTCAGGTGAGGATGGGATGGGTAGAATGGATGAGGATGATGACAGGATGAGAAAAAGGGATCCAAGGAAGGTGGGGTATGTGGAGCTTGGTGATGGGGATTTGGACGGAGATGAGCAAGGAGCTCGCCTGTAAGCTCTGGCAAACAACGCTTCCAGCATCGTATAAGAGGCTAGGGCTTCTAACCTGGGTCGCTAAGCCGCGCTTACTAAAGCTCCCCCGAGACTTCCTCGGAAGGCTAATCGCCTCGAGGTCCGGCCACGGGGACTTTACAGCGTACCACGTCCGATTCCGTCACCTCGATACGCTACTCACCTCGAGCGACTGCTTATGCGGGAAAGAGAAGACGCCGTTCTACTTACTCTACTGCCATCGGGTTAAACAAATAGCCCCGACGCTGGTAGCAAGAGCTAAGCGAGACCCCAGAATCCTCTTTGGCCCTCGATCAGAGACCCTCTTTTGTGAGCTCCTTTAAAAGACCAACTTCTTTAATAAGATCTGCCCACTTTGAACAGACTTAGTTACTACCTAGTCTACCCTATAAACACCTTTCTTTAGTCTTATTTCCTTTTCTATATCTTTATTTCCTTTGTCTACTACTGATCTCCCTTGTAACTATATATAGGATTTTCTCCGGAAGTGGGGTCTCTCTTTAAACTGTCACCAGCAGATAGGCTCTCCTATTTGCGACTTCTGTAGCCTAGGGGGGATTTTCCTCCCTAGCGTCCTTTGTCCTGTCTAGGAATGACCTAGGAGCTAGCCTTTAGGTGTTAGTGTCCGCCGGACGTTAAACAGAAATAAATAAATAAATAAATATCTAAAAGGAAATAAAAAGAAACTAGAAGCCAAGCTTACCTAAAATAAACCTTAGCTATTTATATAGAATAATAGCTATTATATAATAAGTTTATTTCTATTTACCTATTACTCTTAGATACTAACTATAATAAGTCTTTTATAAGATATAAGAATAGCTATACTATAACTAATATTACTATTAAGTATAGTTAAATAAGGCTAATAGTCTAATATTTAGCCCTTTAAAAGTACCTAATCGACTATTTATCTAGTCTCTATCTTTCTAAGCTATAATAAACAACTAGTAATTAATAGTAGTAGTTATAGAGGCTAGAGAGAAGATAGATAAGAGAATAGATAAGATAGAAACTTTTATTAATATCTTATTATTACTAGGTATTAAGTTTTAGTATCTAAGCTACCTTTCTCTTTTTAAAGTAAAAGTAGATATAGGGTTTAATAATAATACTTATTTTAATAGTAAGATATAGCTATTTACTTTAATATTTAGATAAAGCTTTTTAATATTAGATTAAGTAACTCTATATATATATTCGAATTTTTACTACTTAGCCTTAATACTATACTTTAACCTTCTAAAAACTTACTAGGTTTTTATAACTACTACTTCTTATCCTAGTAGCCCTTAATAGTATTTATAATATAATAACTACTACTTATCCTAGTAGCCTTTAATATATTATAAAGGATAGAGGAGGTATTTAGGTTATAGCTAGATATAGAGGTAGTTCTTTATATAGGTGTTTATTAAAGGATATATAAAAGTAGAGGTAGTTCTTTATATATAGATTTATTAAAGAAGGTATAAGAGTAGTAGAAGTTATTTATACGTATATTCTTTATATTATATATAAAAGTAGAGGGAGTTCATTATTAGACAAGGATTCTTTATAGTAAATATAGATAGGGGGGAACTTTAGAGGGTACTAATAAAGGTTATTAGAGGGACTTCTCAGTATTAAGAAAATTAGAGTATAGTAGGATTTCTTTGTTTAGAAGGATATCTTAGGAGATATCTTTTGTTATTTATATAATTAGGTTAGAGTTAGGTAGGATAAGCTATTTGGACCTCGCTTATTGTATAGCTAGATAGTTATATATACTACAGGGAATTAGTAGGAGAATTAAGTAGATTTTATATTATAATATTTGTAAGTATATATCTCTATTAGAACTACATCTTTAGTATAATATTTAAGGTTTTACGTCTACCGTTAGTATACGAAAATATACGCGCTAGGGATAGTTTTATACCCTAGGACGGCCCGCGGCGGGTGTTAGATATTTTCGTATATATCTAGCCTCGATTTCCCAGAGGTAGGTAATACTAACCACTTTTAGTAGTTAGCCCTAGAATCTAGAAAAAGCTAATTTTAGTTAGAAACCCATTAATTCTAGTTGGTCGAATAGCGTATTACTAATTACTAAACATCGCACCACTACTATAAAGGCTTGAATAATATTTCAAGGCCAACTAGTAGTAGAGAAAAGGTGAGAAAAGTGGGAAATGTAGTAAGGAGGTACATTAATCGATATAGAACTTACAAAGTTCACCTATAGGTTGTGCAAATTTGAAATTACAAGTTTACAATGTTGCAAGGGTGCGTGGGAGTGATTAGAATAAATAGTGTTCTCGCTTCGTCTCATCTACAGAAGGTGCTATTGGTCAAGTAGTTTAAGCTACGTACTCGGACCACCACCTTTACAACCAGAAAACTGCAGAAGCATTTAGAGAACAGCGACAACTATGCCTTGGAGCAAGATTGTTAACTAAGGGGGGATAACCTTTGGGCGATTTTAACACCAATGCGCCAAGGCCCACGCGACAAGTATACCTCCGAACACAGTCGTGAAAACATGAAGAAGCCCTAGAATGCCTTATCGTGTAACAGTATGCGTTTTTACTGCTTTATGTCTTCTGTACAGTACTTGGTGGTTGTGTATTGCATGATGTATCTTGATCAGAGATGCAAAAGTTTTAGAAGGCTGATCTGGAAGGGCCCTCAATCACGGTCCTTCTAGACTGAAGTACATATAGAGTTTAAGCGACAAGATATCACGCATACTTTATAGTAGCAAACCAGGATACGTAATCCACGTGCGCAGTAACGTGACGTGCTTGATGGAACCCTGTGGCTTCCACAGGGCTGATATTGGGTTTGGAATGTGTGAAGTCCATCCGATGAGTTTTCCGGAGGTTCGGTCGCCATTTAAGGGGGTCTCATACCTCCGTACTCCGTATTGGAAAGAAAATATTTGCGCATCCACCTTGACTACATGTGATAATGAATTCCCATGACTTCATGTTCTTGTTGACATAGTATATCAGATGACAAGGTTTTAATTAAACCCTTCTTCTACTCCACTACTCGTATTTCGCCTGGGACGAACTTCGTAGAATTGCTGAGCCCACAAAATAAGGGTGATTACAGAAGTGCATGAGCGCGTTGGACGCTAGGCTAGGCACCAGCGTTTTTTCGGTGGGTTTGAGTAGGCTAAGTTTACGAAAATAAAGTTGTCTTCACTGCAAGTAACATAGCTGTTGCGATACTACACCTTTTTTTTTATATTTGGCGATGTTTGTTGTTCTAATGGCGATGGTACGGAGCTTCTCACTCAAAGGAGTAAGGAGCTGGCTGTTTTCGGTTATTTCTTACCTCCTAGGGTGTTCCATGCTTGCTTGAAACCCTATATCTCTGTATGTTATACTTCGGTATGTGGGTCTTGATCTGAGTCTGGAGATTAGAAAGAAAAAAGAGGATGATTACAAGCTTCGAGGCAAGGTTTCGTATGAGGGCCGTAGGTTCGGCGCGTGCCACATTAATACTAAGACTTGTAGAAAACACCTACTGTAAGCCCAAGCTAGAATGCTAAGATAAAAATAAGTAAAATTCGTATAAAACCCAAACGCCAGATCTAGTCTAATACCATAAGAGTAATTCTACTCATTGGTATATCACAAGTAGTAAGAGAAGTTGTAAGGTCCGAATTAAACTAAGTTTTCAATTATAGACAAATATATCAAAGGGGAGAGAATTATAATTTTTTTTATAGAAAATTAGGCAAAGCGATCTTTTGTGGTACGGTTTTACGGCCCGGAGGTACGCCGGCTCTTACGTACTGTAAGATTTACAAGCGACAGCGCAGAGGAAAGACGTACTGACTATTAGTTACCAAACCTCGCCAGGTACCGAGTATACGATGTCGATCTGCATGGTAATAACATTGACTGGGGAATTGTTACTCGTGGAGGAAATTAAGGTTCGCTGTCATCTGTTCTTAGCCTGTTACAACCTACAAGAAGTCAAGGGTCTTGGCAACCAGATGCTTGGATCCCCTCTCTCCCCCTCTCGATTAATACGACTTTAATGGCCTCTTGGCTAAACCGCCGCTTTTTTAATTAAAGTAGGTACAAGACGGGCAGAGCTTAAATTTCTGTCCTGCCAGATTACAATTAACCTTAAAGGATAGATAATACAACTTAAGAACCACGGATTAGAGAAGCTATTTAATAGACAGCCTACGTAATACTATAGTAATTGTACTAGAAAGTCGTATTAAGGCCCCTATATTATACTCCCCTGTATGCCCCTTTGTCCGTAGGAACATAGAAAGCTTACTAATTAGCTATACTTTTACGTTTGTTTTCTTTAGTACGTAGAGTACTAGTACTTCCAGAGTTCTGAATAGCTTGAAGCTCTACCGTCGTAGGAGGTCCTTAGATAAAGCGGCACTAAAGTGCAGGCCTGCGAGACATACCTTTTCGCGACTTCGCCCGCCGCGGCCAGGGGCAAAACAGGGTATAGAAGTGAGTTTACAGGGCTAAAGGCCATTGAAGTCTTGACGCCCCTCTCAGCACCGAAATCAACACGGAGAAATTTATGAAACTGGCGGAACTGAGCGTATGTAAATCATATAAAAGTGATGCCTTCCCCTGCCTTTTGCTATTTGAGGATTGTGATATCGCGTGCTGATTCATTACACTCCTGATTTCACAAGAATTCCGCGGGTGAGTGCAGAAGAACAGACGTACCTGGCGTACCAAGCAAAATGAAGTTCTTGATATCCCTCGTGGGAGCATGTGCTCTCCAGACACTCGTTTCGGCAATTCCTGCTTTCCCAGGTGCTGAAGGATTTGGTGCGAATGCAGTCGGTGGTCGAGAGGGCGGCACTGTTCACGTAGTGACAAATCTCGAAGATAAAGGGGCTGGCTCGCTTCGCGACGCAGTGTCAGGCAAGAATCGAATTGTTGTATTTGCGGTGGGCGGTTGTAAGTAACACTATATCTCTCAGAAGACTTGAGCTCACAATATTTATAGTAATCAACATCAAAGAGCGCATCGTTGTTTCGGAGCGCGTGACGATTCTCGGTCAAACTGCTCCGGGAGACGGGATTTCTGTCTATGGAAATGGATGGTCTTTCTCAAATGCAGACAATACTATTATTAGATATGTTCGTATTCGAATGGGTAAGGTTGGGACTGGAAAGAAAGATTGCGTTGGAATAGCAGAGGGCGATAACATGATATTTGATCATTTGAGTGTTACGGTAAGCGTTCTGTGACAGTGTCGGAAAGTTGGCTAATTGGTTGACTTTAGTGGGGACGAGACGAGACTTTCTCCATCAATGGCCCAGTAAATAACATCACTATACAAAACAGCATCATCGGTCAGGGACTCGAAACCCACTCCGCAGGAGGACTGATACAGTCCGACGGAGGAATTTCACTATTCCGCAACCTTTACATTGACAACAAAACCAGGAATCCCAAAGTCAAAGGTAACGATCCCTGGAGCTTCCAGAAGTATGCCATATTAATATATTTTCAGGTACCAATGATTTCACAAACAATGTAGTATACAATTGTAAGTTAAGCCCTGCTCAGTTTAATTACCTCGAACTAATAAGTTAGGGGGTGGCGGTGGCGGTTATATTGCTGGTGGGGACTCATCAGGCTCGTCAAACGTCAATATCATAGGGAACTTCTTCATCTCTGGCCCAAGTACTTCTGCGACAGCTTTCACTCGTGGAAATGCGGATTTCAAAGGATTTGTGGATGGAAACTTTTTCGACAGCGATAAGGACGGAACTCTAAACGGGGTCCTTCTCAGTGCAGAGTCAGCCAATTTTGGTGGAATGTCGATAGCGCCTACCAGGTTCGATTACCCAGCACCTGCAAAGATTCTTACTGCGCAGGAAGCACTCGATTTGGCATTAAAGTCAGTGGGTACAAGTTTGGCTAGGGACAGCGTCGATAAACAGTTGATCGATGAGGTGAAGAGTTTCGGAAAGGTCGGGGAACTGATCTCGGACGGTAAGGCGTACATCTTCTAATCATGATCATTTATACTAAATTTCGTTTAGAAAATGCAAGCCCAATGAGTGGCCCAGGAACAATTGCCCCGGGGACAGTGGCGGTTGATACCGATGGCGATGGTATCCCGGATGCTGAGGAGACCAAGTTGGGCACAGATCCTAACGTTGCCGATTCCATGACGATTGCGGCAAATGGGTAAGTTATCTCTCTATTCTTATATTAATCGAACGTCTTGCTAACTGACTATATAGGTACACCAATTTGGAGAACTGGGCGAACTCGCTGGTACCTGAAAGTTAGTAGAGCAGACATAACACTGTACATAGTCAATAATGCTGATGTGTGGCATTTTTAATTTCATACACTTCATCCCATTTCGTCTGCTTTTTGAAGCGATTTGCTGGAGATGCAAAAATTGAAGGCGCTTGTTGTCGAGCCCAAATAGCATGCGAGGTCAAATCGAAGCAGCATTCTAGAAAAGAGGATGTGATGTTGTCGTGCTTTGGGCAAGGCGTAACCAAGAAAGGAAGGAAGTCACACTCAATTTCACATAAAATTGTGGGAATCCTTCCTTGGCCAACAGCGCTAGCATAATCCCGGGTAATTGTAAAATCTGTGCTGTACGATCCTGACGCTGATCTGGACACTGCTTATGATTCTTGGGAATATTTCCCTCTCTCCCGCCCCCGGTTAAAAAGATCTAACTACAGTAAGAATGACCAAACTGTTACCAGTCATATAAATCGCTAATTTGATATACATCAACAAGATCTTGGTACTATTAATGTTATTAGGCTATGTATTCCCAGCATGGTTACATAGACGATGTCATGTGGTATACCCTTGGATGGTTTAGATCTCTTGATGTCTTCTTTTCCAGGGTTTGGCAGGGGTTGTAAGATGGTGGCGGTTAGATAAACCGGGTAAAGAGATATCTTAGCAAGCTTGAACGCTTGAAGAACCTGGTTATGAGTAAAACCTCGGAGCACTCTCCTATTCATGGTAGATTATATTTAGCCTCAATGTTGTTACTTGGATTATATGACTTCAATGGCCTTTAGCCATGTACACTCACACCCAAACCCTGTTTTGAACCTAGCGCGGGCAGAGACCTAAAAGAGCATGTCTCGTAGGCCTGCACTCTCTCCGTACTCAGAGAGGTGTTGTGTGAGGCGCGTAAGGGCCGCTGACGAGCCATGATTTAGTGAGTCAGAGGCTACAGGACACAAAGCAAATATCATAGGGAGAGTAGGACTGAAACCATTCAAAGCTCTAAGAATACTTAGTAATCCTAAGGGAATAGTTCTTAAGCTAACTATGTCTCCCCTTAGACGAGAGGGCAGGTAGTTTTCCTACTAGATGCCTCTTATATATTCTTATCATAAAACATACCCTCTGATAATTAATTCCTACGTTCCTTCTACTATTTTTACCAGGCAAGGTCGACGTCATACGTAGTCTAGTAGAGCAGATAGTTTGTCCTACTATCTACTCTACTCTAAAAAGCAGCAGCTTACGCCAATAAGTCATAAAGTCGCGGAATGATCGACCAGGGACCATGAAGGTCGTACTTCGTATAATCGTCAACTTGTCACATTCCCATTTTCGTTCAAAAGGGGTTACTATGGTGGATCTGGGAGGGGACCGATATCTGAAACGACATGATCCACATTGCGTGCACATGCTTGTATTGTTCGGACGATTTCGCTAAAGTTAATCATGCAAAACAAGACTTGCGACGAAGTCTAACCTGTTTCGAGCTAACCCCGCGCTTTGTGCGCTCCAATCAGCAGTCGAAGTGTAAAAAATTCCGGAAAACAATTACGCCGTTTCGTGTTGTTGTTGTTGTTGTTGTTGTTGTTGTTGTTATTGTTACAAGAAGAGCTCAGGTTCTAAAGAAGAATTTTGTTTTCGTATCATAAAATATATACATGAAGAAGAGCCGCATGAAAACATGACCACGACATATCCGCACTCTTACTCCCCAGAATTATCCGAGGCCATCAAGAGAGAAACAAGTTTGGCCAAAGAAGAGAAACTTTTAATTCAGCCTGTGTTAGGCACATTCAAAAGTCCACCAATTCAAGCTGTTGCCTCAACCACTTTTACCTGCCACTTACGAAACGGTGATGGTCGCTGATCCACTGGAGAAATATCCCTCGGTTGCGACAATCAAGTAGTTAAATTCCGTACCGAGCTTCATTCCAACCTTTGCCCAAGCGTCGAAGTGAGCTTGAGTATTGACCGAACCGCTGGAGCGCTTGCTGGTTCGGACAGACCAATACTGCTGAAAGGTCTTGGTGCCATCAATGGATGGCTGGTTGGTTCGAGTGGTCTGTAGGATATCGTAGCTTGAGCCGTCGACGGTAACGGATCCCTTCTTAGTAGCAGCACTTGCAGGGTTGTAGGAGCCGTAGTTCTCGACGATGTAGTACTCAATAAGAGGGTTTCTGGTCCAACCATAGATTGAAAGGTAGCTGTTTCCGTTTGGACTATAGTTGCCGGAATAGTTGATGACCCTGAGAAAGAGAGACATTTAGCGAACTGCTGTGATGAGATTTATGATGCGGATTTCCTCACCTTCCACTTCCTGGATTCCATCCCTTTCCCCCTACAAAGTTCCCATTGTTGCCAGACCACTTCACAGTGTATGCACCCGCTGCTCCGTTGGTGTATGTAACATCTCCAGCACCATCAGTCCAGAATGAATAGTAAAATCCATTGTTGGTTCCTGTTGAGCTAGGAGTTCCCGCGCGCTCGACTAGGACCTCGGAAGGGGCAGCAGCAACCCCGACGGCAGCAACGACGGCAAGAATGAGGGAGGAAAATGAGACCATGATGACGATTGAATGAGTGATCGTTGGTTAGGATCCAGAGAGTGGGAAGCGCAACGCTTTATATCTTTTCACCGTCATGAAAGCGCAGCCAGTGGGTCTTCGGAAATACCCCCTAATTGTCAAAAAACACCCGTGCTCAGTGGATGTTTTACGGATAGTTCGCTTTTCAACAGATAGATTAAATCAAGGGCACATGCTTTGGATCCTTGCTGGGATAGGCAATTTTCCATGCAAAGCACAGGAAAATTGCATGGTCTATTTATGCTTCTTGTCGTCACTCAATGAGAAAGTGATGACAAAAGCCCGGCGCGATGGCGAGGCTCGAATTATCCAAATAGTCATCTCGGTAGAATTAAAGTGGTTAAAGATCAATTCTTGGCCAATTGCAAGTCTCATGATAAAGATAATTCCGATGACCATAGAGAAACAATCGAGAAGGTTGGCCAAGGATGCCAAGGTGTGGGGTGCATTGCAGCCGGGAGCCTCTAACGACATCCCCTCTGCGGAGTATCTCCCGCCGTCGATTTTCGTCACTCAAGCATAAGATTAAAGCTTTGGTCCGAACCATTGAGATGGCTACATTCCCATCTGCAAATAATCAAAGGGAATGCGAGAGAAGATTGAGTACGCAAACAGTTTCCTTGCTTGAGGTCAGGCGACAGACATGCGGCATGACCTTTTTCTATCTTTTCTGGGTGGATTTTCAGAGGCCAAAGGCGCAATAATGGAGGAAATTGACTTTTATCAGTCTTACGTGTCTTGCTGATACTATGATTGTAGGAACAATATTTACGTCGCAATATTCCGACAAAGCAAATTTCTTTTTTTCACGAGATTTCTCGAGGCTCGGCTAAGCTGAAAATCCCCTCTTCCCCCTGAAAGGAAACTATTAAATAGCACGTGAATTCTTCCCGTTTCGCAACTTGCAGCGTTCGACAAATAGTAGTCGATCCTATAGATACTATAGATTCTATGATTTTATTTTAAGTAGAATCTATAGAATATTTCTAGACCTCCTTATAAAATAGAACACTCATTTCTATCGATTAGGCTTAGGATTCTATAGAATTCTAGAATCTTTACAGGGGTTTCGAACTAATAAAAGAGCAGAATTTGAGAGAAGTCAATGCTAACTAATTGTATATAGCTATTCCTAAATACGCTCTAGCACCGTCACAAAGTTATATTATAATAACTTCGTAAACTTCGAATTAGAGACGATTAAGACGATCGTATTAGCGTGCTATTAGATATAAGATATATAGAGACTCTCGGCGCTAAGCGAAATAAAGGGTTTCTATTAGTCTTCGGACCGGGGACACTTTACTCCAGGTTATATGCTTTATTTCATATTATACTAAGGAACTACCCTATAGAATAGTAGATTTAGAGTCTCTTATAAATAGTATAAAATATTCTATGGGAAAGTAGAGGGGTCTAGTTTGGAATAGAATTCCAAATACCGAACGCTGTTCGCAAGATACAGCCCGGTCTCAAAATTAGTCAGATTCTAGAGTTATCTACTTGTGTTTTGTAGGATGTTTTGTAAGGTATTGGGCATGTAGATTACTTATTTCCACAGATTCTAGGCTCGCGAAACGTCTTGCTTTATTACGAAAGGACCGTACTGTCACGAATCACGTGTTCACGTGATACTTGTCATAATAACAGGCGCAACCCTCGACAGGCACGTCCAGGTTTCTTATAGCAAATAGGGATCGCTTAGGATGGTTAAGCGATCTAAGGATTTCCATTGGTCGTTGTCACGTGACTAAACTTGATTATGCTTGATCGAGTGAGCAACACTGAGCAGGATTATACGGATCAGGGTGATTAGTATAATCAGGGAAAGCAAAGGTTGTATATACGACTGGCACGTCTGCCATTAGATAGGAGCTTCGTGCTTAACTTAGTTATTAATCTTATTATATTTGTTTGATATCTTTGATATAAGTAACGAGTTCACTTCCAAGTGAACAACCCGATAGTCTTCTTCTTATCATAGCATACCAACCAGCGAACACCCAGCCAAGTTTAGTTAGCCAGTTTGAGTATTCGTTACACGTACCTCTTTTCTCAAGCTGCTTTCCTAATTTATTCACAGGACATCGTTGCTAGTAGTTACAACAGAGTAAGAGAGGCGGGCATCGCTTATACCTAAGTTATAAAAATATTATCCTGAAGTAGTGTTGCTAATAGATGGTTAACTATTAATTTTATAGCAAAACCAGACCAAACCACTAATGGAGAGACTATAACTAAACCAAACCGTTATAAATAGTAGTTAACTAATAGTAAAGCGGTTAACTAATAGGATAATAGTAACTATTAGTTAACCGTGGTAATCGTAGTTAACCACCGGTTAATTAATAGTAACTACTATTAACTATAAGTTTTGAGAAGTTATAAATTAAAAAAGAAGCTATTTATATAAAAACTGAAGTACTACTAGTATTATTGTCTATTAAGTATTAAGATATATCTAGAAATATATTAATGGTGGTAGTTAGATAATATAGATAGTAGTAGTAGGATAATATAGATGGAATATTCCTTAGAATGTTAGAATAGTATCAAAGGTATCATATGTTGATAACTAAGCAAAACCCATTAAGGAACTGTTAAATAACCGGTTTACACATAAATCTATAACCAAACTACTATATACTAATAGTTTACCCAAAATTTAATAACCAAACCACTAATATGCTATTGGTTATGGTAACCACCAGGTATTAACCATCCATTGGCAACACTGTCCTGAAGACCCCATATAATCAAAACAATTATACGAATAGTTTAAAATAATTAATACTTTTCAATCCTGATTAACCTAGGTGAAATAGGACAGTTAATTTACTTATACTAGACGTTTGGTATAGAGATTTGGATAGCGTGTACAGAGCAATGCTCGCCTCTCTTAAAATGCATACACTAAGTCGTGCTTATGTAGAATACAGTACTATAAGGGGGTAACGAAGCGAACATGAGTTTTGCTACGCCATGTAAGCCTTGGAATCAATGGAGACAGTATCATGCAAGCTTACTGGTGTCAGCGTTCTAAACAAATTTCGTAACCAGAAAGATTCTTCTTCTTGATGTTACTCCCTTGAAGTTTGAAAGATAGGGTCCAATGGTAGAGTGGCTACTCGGAAAGGACAGCTTGTTGGAATTAGTAATATGGTCGCTTAGCTAAACAAGCTAGATAGCTGAATATACTTATAGTTCAGATTATTATGCCTACTTGTTTAATTAATTGCGTATGTATGGTATACTAGCTATTGTTAGTATTTATTAGTCTTATTATAATAGATCGTTGCATGGCATTAGGGCCTTATTTACCAATATTAGCTTAGGGTATTTCTTGTCTATATAAAAGCGTATACGCTTTTTTTTTAGATAGAAATTTAAATTACCCTCTTATTACCCTCTTAATCACCTATTATATTTACCTATTTTTAATTTCACAATCTCTCCGCCTGATCCACCTGTAGTCCTCCGACATAGCTTTTACTTGAATTATACACTCCGTAAAGAACCTGGTCATTGCTCTCTACACGCCATCAAAAGTCATTATACCAATTCTAGTACAACTTAATTAACAGTCCTATTTTACCTAGTTTAATAAGGAGTAAAAGTATTTAATTATTCAAAACTATTCGTACAACTGATTTAGTTGTATAAGGTCTTTAGGATAATATTTTTATAACTTAGGCGTGTACAGAGTAATGTCCGCCTCTCTTCCACCTATATCCTCATCTCATGCCGTCAAATTATTTTTACGAACCCCCAAAGTATACTAAAAGAAAGCCCCTCGGATCCAATATACTCCACAATTTAATACCTCTGGACCATGAGATTTGAGTCATTTTGCAATCAATCCAAGTAGCTCAATTGGAAAATGTGCTTCCACTGGCGTACTTTGTTTAATAAAAGCTCTTAGTTTGCTTCTGTTCTTGGAAATAGCTAACGAGACATGGGTGGAGGTGAGGTTCACAGAACTGAAATTATTGTCTTCATTTTGTTCTTCTGAGAAAAGCAGGCAATAGATTGATCGTCACTAATAGTTCTAAAAACCAAGACTTGCGGTACTGAACCAGTACCATCCTTCAGTAATGCATACATAGCACACCTGAGTTCCCCTTTGCTTCAATTTTCTGTTTTTTCTACACAGTATTATGGGTTCAAAGAAATAATACACTTCAAATTTGTTGGAAACAAACACGTTTTCCTTCTCTCAAAAAGGCTGCTAGTTTTTAAAAAATTTATTGGAAGACTCATTAAGCAGGTACAGTGAATAAAACATTGAGTCAGTATTGACGTTTGTCTTTGTCCCTCCAAGTTATTTTCCAGAAAAGGGAAAAGCCCGGCTAAATCCCACCCCAGAAAAAACAGGGATGCTCGCTTAATTTTCATTGGTCAACGTCATGCAATGATGCCTCATATTTCAGGCAAAGATCAAGCACTTTACGCGCTCTCACGCGTCGCCTTGAATTCAAAGATTCCTCATCCAAAGTTCTTCAACCATACCACCTCTCAACCTCCGCAAAGCACCGCATTTCCCCTTCAATCCACATACTTCCTGAACAACAATTCAAGAGTAAGTTACTCGATTTTGGCATACCAATTCTAAAAATTCCTGCTCCCAAATATCCGATCAGCAAAAACTAACGTGTGCGATCTTCTCTACAGTGTTAGAAGCACGTCTCGAACAAGCCGACCTTTTCAAGAAGGTGGTTGACGCCATCAAGGATCTTGTCCAGGACTGCAACTTTGACTGCAATGACTCAGGCGTCGCACTTCAAGCCATGGACAACTCCCACGTCGCTCTTGTTTCCATGATGCTCAAGGCCGAAAGTTTCTCCCCATACCGCTGTGATCGAAATGTCGCCCTGGGTGTCAACCTCACCTCTCTCACCAAAGTTCTCCGTGCAGCCCAAACCGATGATATCCTTACTCTCAAGGCCGAGGACGCCCCTGATGTGTTGAACTTGGTATTTGAGAGCAGTTCGAACGATCGATTGAGCGAGTATGACTTGAAGCTTATGGACATTGATCAAGAGCATTTAGGTATCCCAGATACTGAGTATGCTGCTACGATTTCAATGCCAAGTAGCGAGTTTAGCAGAATCTGCCGGGATCTTATGGCTCTCTCCGAGTCTGGTAGGTTCCCAACCGCCAAAGCGAATCTTCCGTGCTAACATTTCGGGGTCACAGTTGCGATTGAGGCCTCAAAGGACGGTGTTAAATTCTCATGTGCTGGAGATATTGGAAACGGTTCTGTTACTCTTCGAAGCCATACCGACAATGAGAAGGAAGAGAACAGTATCGCAATCGATCTTTCTGAGCCTGTCTCTTTGACTTTCTCCCTCAAATATCTCGTCAACTTCTGCAAGGCCGCTGGGCTTTCCAAGACCGTCAAGCTTTGCCTTTCCAGCGAAGTCCCTCTGCTGGTTGAATATGCGTTGTCAGGAAACAGTTATCTTCGATTCTACTTGGCACCCAAGGTAGGTCTTGAAGGCGCCACTATTTCACTTTAATGATCGCAGGCTAATTTTTTCCCCCTTCCAGATTGGCGATGACGAGTAGATGCGAAAATAACGGAAACGGAGTATGAACAGATTGGTTTTTTAAGCATATCCCCATGGCGTGATTGGTTCTTTTCATGGATATTGAATGAATGAGGGGAATGATGATGGCGCTTTCTTAATGTGGACCTGCTTCCGGAGCATTGGGAAGAATTACTGCCTAGCTAGGTGTGCCCATATGTAGTAGAATACGAATCCGCAATATAAGGGAATTCACGTATATTGCTCTCAACTATAAGCTCTCAGTTGTGCGATCATCATATATTTTTCGTCCCAGATTTATGGATAGGTGAAAGTAGCGCGGGGTACGGGCCGATTTCATTCCGATTCCAATCCTGATGACCCCGCCATGAAAGTTGACTCGCATTGATGACCCGCGTGAGATAAGACGGTGAAAGATGTTGCGTCAGTTTGTTTTTGTTTGCTTATCAACACCAAGTCAGCTTGCAAGTATGCAATCATTCACGACAAATATTGATCTACATTTTTCAGCTTCATGATATATTGGCCTCGGCCTCCACCACTCACGCCCTTCTCCTGAGTAGTGAGCACCCCACCTTCTACAAAAAGACAACCTGAAATCATCCCGCCTTTCTGTGTCAACCATGGCCTCAGAGTCGGATTTCCCTATTCCAGAGACGAATGTTCTTGCAGTTGCCAGCCATGTAGGACCTTTGCATCTCTGCTCGTCTAAGGAAAATGAAACTGACATTTGCTGAAGGTTGTATACGGGTGAGTTGAATCTTGTATCCTGGATCTGGTTTAGAAACTGAGCAGAGAAGATATGTCGGAAACACGATGGCGACATTCGTTATGCAGTCCTTGGGCTGTGAGGTAGCCGCTCTGAATACAGTGCAGTTCAGTATGCCATCCCACACCCAAACAAAGAGAAGCAATCAAGTAATAAATATATAGGCAATCATTTGGGTTATGGTCAAGCAAAAGGCACGCGCGCTACCGCCTCCGAAATTACAGATCTCTATCAGGGCCTCCAGGACTCCTACCTCGATTCGTTCGATATGATGCTCTCAGGTTATCTCCCCGGAGCCGCCTCAGTCGAAGCCGTCGGTGCTATTGCGAGAAGTCTGAAATTGAAAGCGGTGATGAACCCGGGTGGTTTCTTTTGGGTGCTAGATCCGGTGATGGGCGATAATGGGAGACTATATGTTGCCGAAGATGTGGTGCCTGCATATAAGAAGTTGATTATGGATGCGGATCTAATATTACCAAATCAGTTCGAGGCCGAGTAAGTCTTGGGTTCAGGGATAGGTGAGAGGAAGTGCTGACAAAAGATGATAGGACATTATCTGGTGTCAAAATCGTTGATATGGAAAGTTTGAAGCTTGCTATTACCACTTTACACGAACGATACCGAATACCTCATATTCTTATAACATCGATATCCCTCCCTACGCCCGGGGCCAGCGAGTTTCTCTCGGTTGTGGGATCCAGCGCTACCACTTCTTCCAAACCGCGAATGTTCAGCGTCAGAATCCCGGCCATCGACTGTTTCTTCTCTGGAACTGGGGATATGTTTGCTGCCTTGATGCTTGTCCGTTTACGGGAAGCCGTAAACAACGTTCCAGGCCTAAAGGATGAAGCTTCTTGGGTTTCGAATGATGAAGTGGCGGCTACCGAATTGCCGTTAGCGAAGGCTTGCGAGAAGGTTTTGGCTAGTATGCATGCTGTATTGACCAAAACAAAGGAGAGAAGAGACGAGGAATTGGAAGATTATAGGAAGAAGACGGAGACTCTAGGAACTGGCGTTGGAGATGAAGATGAAAAGAAGCTGAGATTGGCAAAGAGTAAGGCTGCAGAGGTTAGACTTGTTAGAAATGTAAGGGCTCTGAGAGACCCCATTGTGGAATTCAAGGCGGAAATTTTTTAGAAATTTTTCGATTTTTATCTTGGGGCCAAGGGAGACAGGAAGTGAGCTTTTTTGAAATTTAGATAAGTAGTGCTGCGTTCGTTCGCACATGGAGGAGTACTGTAAATAGGAGGCACTTTGTTGAGTAGAGTCAAAGAATAATACAACGATTCCGTAAAGTCATGATATTCGTGATTATCTAAATTCATCAACGCATTCTTTCACGCGAAACTTTTCCTCTGCTAAAATAGCACGTCATAACTCCGATCTGATCGTTCATCATTTGCCGAATTTTACCGCTTTTTTGAGATAATGCCGCTGTATTTCCAATTTTCGGGGTCCTGTATTGAAAAGCTTAACCAGTACTGCCAAAGCCTGCGGCTCCTCGGACGCTCTCCTCCAATTCTTGGACCTCCATGACCTCAGGTGTGTAAATTCTTTCCAGAACCAATTGGGCTACACGATCTCCCTCCTTGACCTCGAAATCTTTCTCGCCGTGGTTGAAGAGGAGGACCTTGACTTGGCCGCGGTAGTCTGCGTCGATTACGCCTGCGCCGGTGTCGATCATATATTTAGATGCCAGTCCAGAGCGGGGTGCGATTCTGCCGTCTGTTGGGACGGGATTAGTTAGTTTTTTCTTGTAATTTGTGTTTCATGGGAATTGATCAAAGGTGATGGATCGTCCTGAATAATAAGGGAGAGTCGGAAAAAGCAAACATACAAGTCCCCTCTGGAACCGCCATACTGATATCCGTATCCACCAGGACCTTTCCCCTCGCAGGCACGACAGTATCCTTCGCCGCATAGATATCATAACCCGCAGCGAAAGCACTTCCCCTCGTAGGCAGCCTCGCCTTGTCCGACAGCTTCTTGATCAGAAGTGGTGGTGCTGCGTCGACGGAGACGACTGCGGGGGTTGGTGCACTCATTGTCGTTGGTGTGGGAGGGATTACGTTGGGTGTTTTTGGCTGGACGGAACTGTTTGGTGGTGAAGCTGGACTGGGCTTAAGTCTTTTCGGAAGCGGCGATGTTGGGGATTGGGGATTTGTAGACATTTGGGGGATTTTTTGCGCTGTGGTTGGGAAGGTGGAATGGGATTCGCGTCTCGCGGTGGGGGGACGACGTGTTTTGGGACTTGGAAAAAAGTGGGGTGTGTGTTTAGTGGAGGGGCTCGCTTGTTGAAAGGGGGAGTGGATACTGGTTGATCAATGATACCTTTCCTAACTTTACTGAAGTTAACACTTCGCACTATTACAATATTTGTGTTTCGAATTAGAGGTTGATGGTACGAAAGATTGGTGTAAGCCGTTAAAGTACCAACCTTTAGTGCTATATGCATTAATATAATCAAGTTGATATATGCACATGGAGCTGATTCAGACGTCTTTCAGGTCTGTTACCTACTGTACACAGGCGGACTGAGTTACGAGTTGAGCGATGGGAGCTATTCCACCAAAATTTCTTGACAAGTTTTTTCCTTCTCTCTCTATCCAGGTCTCTATCAATTATTGCCGCTTTGCATTGAGTGGTAGTTTGAGATAAGAGAGGAGCAGCGAGTTGAGTTGATTTGAGTCTAAGTAAGTGACTTAGTTGAGTTGAGTCAAATGGTGGGCTTGATTACTCAAGTAACCTCACTATTCAAGTACTTTACTGTAAATAGTAAATAAAGCACAAAGTAATTATCTACAAAAAACCCGCTTCTTCACAAGCTTACTATTACCTTATGGGTTCTCTTTCAAGAGCCTATTCCTAATCTCTACAATGATATCAGCCCCCTAGCTAGATAATAGCTCGCTAGGAACACTTGTCGCCGGATATCTAACTCTCATACGCTCGGTTATTTCGTCACTTATATTATATATAGGAGGGCGGGCTTAATCCGAGCAGCACTTGACCCATATTACTCCGCAATACTCAATTAGTACGCAACGCAACTCAACTCAACCCATTTCGAACGCTGCTCTAAACAGTAGTCTTGCTAATCCATTCAAGGAGTTTTTGACTCGTTCGATGGGATAGGAAATACCAAACCGTTCCGCGAGCAGAAAGCACCGAAGACTGGAGAAGGCTTATGGCAAAAATCCACCAAGCTCTTGCACAGAACAAAATCCGACTTCCAAAGTATAGAGCATCAAAAAGGGTTCTGTGGAAGGAAGTATCAACTTTCAATAATACAGAGTTTCATGATCGGTCGAAATGTATGGAACGTTTCGAAATCTCTACCTGGGGAGGAATAATACTTACAACACTTACTACCTCCAGAGTTCCCATCCTTTATCCACAAGCTGGACCTGTAACTTTTCAATAGCCTGGTCTCAGTCAAAGATCATACTGTTATCGCTGATAGTCGGGGTCCAATAGGAGGTGTGATATCCTCGAGACCAGTTCCCATTTTTGGCTCCATTGTGCCCTTGCTTCAGACACTTCGTATTATTCACATCCTCATTGCGGAAAACCTGAAAGGTTTTAATTTCTTCTCACCCGTCTTGATATAGCAGAGGATATTCAACTCATCCAATGTCACTCTGATGATTATAGTCCAGTGGATTGGGATACCTTGTTTACTTCTCTTACCTGGACGAACCCCCAAAAGTATGGCATTCCTCCAGTCAAATGCCTAACTGGCCGGATTACCGAGACCGAGGACCATTCACCCTAAAGCAAACGATGTTGGTTAGGAAGGCCCTTGGCTGGAAGAGAGTGTCAGATGCTGTATATTTACATTTTTTTCTCGATGACAAGATGTCTTATCTGGGCCAACAACTTAGAAGGACACTCGAATCATTCGAAAGGAGTATTAATCGACGGCGCTACGACTCTTCTTATGCACATCCTTGATAACAACCATGCGAGATGATCTTGATTCTCATAAGTCTGGAAACGTGAACAGTCTTTGACATTCATGTTTCCCAATCTCAGAGCTACGAAAAAGCAAATTTCTACCCGCCCATCGATACCCCGCGGGCCTATTTCATTCTTCTATATCTGCTGTAAAAAGCATCCTCTAGCTCAAAGCATCCTGTTTACTTTTCTTTAGAGGGGAAAAGAACCAAATGAATTCCCCACCTCACTTCGTCACCATACGTCTCCCCCCATACTCGGGTACAGCTAAGACCAAGGGAGTTGAGTAGAGTGGGGGAATCAACGTATCTTATGGTGATTGAACCCCTCTCATTCGCGATCAATAGTTTTTTTCTTCTTCTTTTTTTTTTTTGAAAAAAGGAGCCTAATCTCGTGCAAACTTGCCTACTTAAGTCGCTTATGAAATGCAATTTTGTTCATCACACATCCGCCAACCCACTCGACTCACCGAATGAGTCAACAAGCTCATTTCGCTTACAGTAGGTTAGGCCAACCTCAGCCAAACCCCCTCAATAAGTACCTCAACATGCCCCCCTCCTCCCTCCAACACACCCACAAACCACCCTCCCATCCAAATCCCCCCATCCCACAACTTCCACCATGGACCCCCCGCGCTCAACCTACAAACTCCAACACACCCCCACAGGACGCCCCTACATCGCGCTCCAAACCCGCTCACCAACCCCCATCTTCCTAACCGAGCTGCTCCCCCGCGACGCCCACACCCTCGTCGCCACCATGTCCCTCCCAGCCGTGAACAACGCCCTCCTCTCGCCACCAAAGGACTACACGCTTGCCTCGGCCGAGTGGTGGATCGCGCATCAGCGGTCGGGGAAGGCGGATTTGCCGCTGGCGACTTTGCGGGCGGGGGATGCGGAGAGTGGGGGGTTGATTGGGGGGGTGAGTTTGGGGCCTAGACCTAGGATTGGGGTGAAGGGTTCTTCGGCTTTGGGAGAAGCTGGTGGGGATGGAGGGAATGGTATTGATGTGGAATTGGGATATTATCTTCATCCGGATTGGCAGGGGAAAGGGATTATCAAACCGGCAGCGCGGGCGCTGATTGAGTGGGGGAGGGCGGAGAAGGGGGTCAAGACGGTGCGGGTTAAGGTTGTGGAGGAGAATATGAAGAGTCGGGCGAATATTGAGAGTTTTGGCGACTTTGTGAGGGTGAATGGGGAGGAGGAGTACTTGGAGTGGCCGCTTGAGAAGGGAGGGGGGAGGAAGAAGCTGCTGGTTTTTGAGTGGAGGATTTGAGTGGAGGATTTGAGGGGAGGATTTGAGGGGATGGATGTGATGGAGTGAGGGGATGTGTGCGTGTGTGTGAGTGTGTGTGTGTGTGTGAGAGAGAGAGAGAGAGAGAGAGAAATGAGAAGAGTCTGTGTTTGAGTAGGATTGTGGTTTTTTGGTGCTGTGAGTACGAGTAGCTACAGTATCAGGGGCCTCTCGCTAAACTCTCCTTCCCAAGTTCCCTATACAAAACCACCTCGACACTCGACTAAGAAAACATCCACCACATCTACGAACAAGACATCTAGTAAAGAGACAACGTAATAGTCCCGAAATCAACGACGCCTCTTAATCTTTTTTTTATTAAAAAAAATGAAAATTAATAACTCTCTTTTATCTTTCTTTACTTGTATATAATTCTATAACAGGGGTTTATATACGGTAAAAGAAGAGAGAGATATATTATAGACAAGGCTGTAGGAATTCACCCGTTTATCCAGCCAAACGAAACTAGCAGTGGTACAGTACCCCTAACTCTACTGTGGGCTTGAGATATAGTAGAAGTATCTTACTCGCTAAACCTAACCCAAACCCAAATCCACACATCGCTTCCGTGCCTCGTGAGCTCGCTTATCTGATTGAAAACGAAGGGGGAGGAAAACATGTACATCTCCCAACAAAAGGGAAAGGGAAGGGGGTCATCATAAATGAAACACCAAAAAAAAAAGAAGACTTGATATAATTGAAAATTTGTTTCATCTCTTACTTGCTATTGCTATCCCCTCCCCCCCTTCCCCCTTCCCCCCACAAAAGCCCCCAAAGACACATTCCCATGAATTTCATTTCATAATACAAATTTCGCCCATTGCAAGCCCATGAATGACATCGCCAAAGCTGAAGGAAGAGGAGTTATGTGCCCCCCACTCACTCACTTATCAAACCGAAAGGGGAAAAAAAGAAAAAGGAAAAGGAGCAGCCGTTGTTTGTAAACAGAGAAATTTCCATATGAGCAGTGAAAACATGATTTCCCCCAATTTCCCCCTTCCCCCCATAAGACCCTTCTTGGTGAGAACGTTGTTGCCAATAGCCAGAATTGTGCCAAAGTGAAAGAAAAAAAGATATGTCCTAAATTGAGACCCGACCAGAAAAGCAAAAGTAGGAAACCCTCAAAAGATTGATCTTCGTACCAAGTCATTGTTTACTCGCCAGCCTTGGCCTTCTTCTTTCTCGAGCTCTTGGGTTGGCTCTTTGGGGTCTCACTTTCCTCTGGCGCGTCTGTGGTCTTCTTGCCTGATCTCTTGCGCTTCTTATCTGGACTGGGCTTCTCTACCTCTGGCGCAACTGCCTTGGCAGGAATTATGGCAGCTACTGGAACAATGGTCTCAGCAGCTGGAACTGGTGTCTCCTTTGCTCCTTTGGATTTACGAGTAGATTTTGCCTTGGGAGTTTTGGGTAGCGAGGTAGGTGGTGGAGTTGGCTCACGCTCTGGTTCTCCCTCAGCATCTTCATCATGAAGAGCTGTCGCGCTAGCTTCGCCCGTAAGTTGAGCATCAGCTGAGTTCTCTCCAACATTGTATTCCTCAGCATAGACGGCTGCTTCTTGGTCGGACATGTCCTTGGCTTCCAAGTTGCCTCGTCGATATGAGTGCATACGGGCGTTGTACAAGCGAAGGTTGTCCTTATAGGCGTTTGTCCAAAGCTACCTCAATTAGTACGGATGGACGAGGCGGAAAAGGAGGGATACATACCTGCTTGTCATCCGCATTCATGGTACCCCATCTTCTGGTACCCTCTACACTGACAGCTCCCTTTGCGAAATCCGGACCAAGATCATCAGATATGATAGGTCGCGCAGTTTGCATATAGAGGAAGAATGGAGTGAGAGGGCGTTTTGGCGCGTTGGGATCATGTTGTCTCTTCTTGCGCTCTTTGCCTCCATTCGCGGGGTCGCTGCCAGCAATGGCACCAGATTTTCCAGCTGGGCTGATGGCGCGTTGGAGATCTCCAAGAAGAGCAGGATTGTCACCAAGCTTGCTCAAGCTGGAATCAATCTCTGCAGCAGTGGCATGGTCTCCGAGGACCGCGTTGGTATGTTTGATGTAGGCGCTTGAGAGAGTTTGGATGGCATCTTGTAGAGTCGCGAGACCGGTGACAACCTTTTACCAGATTAGTGTCCATCGCGAGAGGTGATTGCTATGAATAGCTTAAGCTTCTGAGGCTAGCGCGAAGGTGACAGTGACCGTGACATTATCGCGACGCGCAAAGGAGGTAAACAATATTGGGCGCGCGTGTTTGTGGAGCAGGCTTCAACTTTGAAGTCGCTGTCATAAACAGCACCGAGTCTGGATCGCGATCGCGAGCATGTTTGGAGATAGGCTTCCAAGTATGCGAGGCGATCAGACTCGGTGGTTGCTGACGACGCGGGGAGCAAGTCGAGGGATGGCATCGTGGCGGCGGGATGAGGATGCTCAGCGCATCGCAGAGTCGTGGAGTGGAGGTCGAGGTGGAGGCAATTGAGAAATCTTGCGCAGGCGCGTCGAATGTGAAGTCGTGTGTGCGCGATTGAGGAGAACAGGAAAAGAGGAGAGAGGATGGGCTTACTGAGTCCCGGGTGCGAATGTAATCGTTGACATCGATGACAATTTGGGTGTTCTTTGGGGCCTCTTCGACCGGGGCTTTTCCTTTGGGCTTGGTCATGATGGCGGCGGCGGTTGGTGATGGATAGTGGTAGTGGTAGTGGTAGTGGTAGTGATGGTGATGGGGGAGGAGTGGTGTGTGTCGGGGTGGTTGAAGGAGTTTTTTCAGTGTGCGGTGATGGGGGTGGGCAAGCCTAAAGGGTTGAGTGCGAGGTTGGGGTACTTTGGGGCAGGAGGACGCTGAATCAGCGTTTTTCAGAGCCCGCTCATGCTGCCCTAGCCTCGCCTAGAGTTAGCCGAGCAGAAGCCGAGGAGCCACCAAAATTTGCACCTGAACCGCCAGTGAGAGTGAGAGTGAGAGCCCACTGAACGAAGGAGGAGGACCGTCGCGTGCGGGCAAACGTGAATTTCCGGCGACACCGCAATTCTTTACCCAAAGATCTCCAGGTCTCCCAGTGTCCAGGTACTCGTACAAGCTGAGTACCGTGCAGTGGCTGCTGTGGCCAAATGGCCTCAATTCAGGTCGTAGACCTTGCCTAGGTACCTAGGTAGGTCCTGCAAATCAGGCTGGTCACGCCTACGAGGTCATCTTCCATCTTCCAGGCACCTCAGTAGAAGTAAATCAGGTTCTTATCTTTAGCACCAAGTACCTACTCCATACAAGTGCCTGCGGCCTGCCCTTTTCTCATCAGAGTTTTGGCGCTAGAGCGAGTTGCAGGCGAGCTTCACACGCCAATTCTCAACCCCCCATCGCCCATCGCCCATCGCCCATCGCCCATCGCCCATCATCTGGTGGTGATGCATTAAAAGTCAATGCTGCAGGGTCATCGGGCGCCAACAGCTTCCAGATTCCAGACCCTGCTGTACCCTACAAATTTTGGCATTTTTGCCCTCCATCCCCCAAAAGCGGCGCATGATTTCTCGCCCGTTAGGCTTTCAACGACCTGTCGCCTGCGCCGTACTGCCAACGCGGCCGCCTGTTGGGGGATATCTGATACCGTAATTTACGATACGATGGTGAGGGTGCCAGAACAAGCATAGGCACTGCACTTACGCTTACGCCCAGCAGTGTCTCCCAGACTCAGCGACTGTCTTGCCGCTTTTCTTCAAGGTACGAGTACAGTATCGTCGGCACTGCACTGCACTTCCTGTGTGAGCTTTTAGCGCCCGGCAAATACTGAAGTCGAGTGAACTCCAGGGGTCCGGACTTAGTGATGTGTGGTCGTGCTGGAAAAGACCCGAGAAGAATCGGTGTCGCACAAAGCGATCAGCGATCGGTGATGGCCCTGATGGGCGTGGGCATGGGCTTCTCAGCTGAGTGCACCAGAGATACTAGTACCCCGACACCCGATCTCCGTGGATCGGTAGGAAAGAGGACAGGCAAGTTAGTTGGTGTGCCCACGGGCCCGCCCAGAAGGCTTTTCCTGATCGCCCTCCCCTCCCCTCCCTCTTCCACCCTCTCACTACTGTCTCCCAGGTCTCTCTCTTCAGAAGCTTCAAGTGCTGGGATTCAGCGTGCCACAGTGTACCCCCATCGCCTCGGGTGGTGGTCATGATACCTGTGGGAAACATCCATGGATAGCATGAGATTGCCGAAACAATGCTACAGCGTGGGACGTACTGTACCTACCTACATATGGTGACCCACAAGGACTGGAGTGCTTTTTTCTTCCAAAGTCCTGTTTGGATGCTTTGGATCCCTCTCGTCTTCGCTTTCTCAGAGTACAGCCCACAACGACGAGATCAGTGCCTACCCGATCAACATCCAGATCCCTATCTAAAATTACAAGTGTTCATAACAACGGATGAGAATCTCATTCATAGTACCTATAGCATATCCAAAACCTCGACGATGATAATGATTCGATAATCTTTTCATTCCTAGAAGTGTTAGAACAATTACTATGTGGAAGTGCAAGTGCCTGAGACGAATTGCTACTCGAGTACATCCTCCCTACTCAAACGCTCGAGGCACATTGCAGCTCAGCCAGCAGCAACCAACTCACTGATTCACAACCCAACAGCCACAGCCACAACTCAGCTTTGTAAAATCGAAGCCTGAAATCTATATACTACGAGTACTTACTCCATCCCTACTCCATCCCAATTCTATCCCACTATTCACCCCTCGGAGAAAATAAGCTACAACCTTTTTAGCATCAACGCTAGCACTCAGCTGAACCTGATACGATTCTCTTGCATACCCCTCCACTATCAACCCCTCTATTGCTTTTCTTGCATCATCTCACGAAATCTGCCCCTCCATCCCCCCCAAACGTCAGCTCTCACTGGCTCACTGTCCTTGAAACGTCGTCTTGGCGATCCCAGGGTCCAAGTTCAGGCTTGGCGCACGACAGACCAAGAACAGATCCATTCCATCCCACCTAAATAACCCTCTCCTGATTCTACACACAAAGCTTGGGAATAGCTTCAACTACTTCCATTACAAACAACACCGCAAAGATGCCGTCGTTCAGTGCATCCACAGCGATTATCACCATCGCTATCGTCCTCCTCCTCGCCAGACCGGCTCACGCATTTGGAGCGGGTAACATTGGATCTACCTCCAAAGTGGAAGGACAAAACTGTACGTGGAAATTCTGATCTGCCAGAAATCCAGCCGATGCTAACGTGATACGGTTGCAGGGCGCCATGGAGATATCGAGGATACCCTATTGAAGTTGATGATGGCGAGAGCCGCTGGCGGCAAGAAGTTCTCCAAGATGATGGTCTCCCGTGTATACTTTGGAAACTGGCTCAGAGATTATTGTAAGATCTTCTTCTTTACCCACTATCAGTCATGTAAAACGTTGGCAATCCAGCCTGGAGATGTTGGTCCCAGTCTGTTGCCTGGAAGCTTTGGGCGAAGCTAAATATCGCGGGGTTCTTTGACCCCTCACTTGACATCGTCCGAAGCTTTCAAATGCCCGGGAATAACACGGCATCAATTATACATCACAAACTATGATTTATGCTCTCAAGCTCCTGGAGACATCGTATCTCCCAATTCCAAAATAATACTAACTTCTATTTTTAACAGCCCAGGCAATCGATGTGGGTACCGTCAAATATGTTAGTGCCGAAGCCATCCGAATTCTCCTATGGGTTTTGGGTTTTATGACCTTTGGATTTGGTACAAAAGAATTCGAGGTGACTTCAGACCGACTTGGATGCTACCGTCCCGAAGATCACATCGATAACCCTAAGGATTATGCCGACAATATTGATGCCACACAATATGATAGAAGACTACGTGGTCCAGTCGACGAAAGTGTGGAATTGGCCATTGACCCAGAGACCGGATTGAAGAATTATATCGCCAATGAGCGCGCTGGCATCATGACCTCTGCTGAACATGTTCGAAAACTCTTTACCGAATGTATTCGTCTCGGCAGAAGCTATGGTAGAAGTAACAACAAGGATGAATTATATGAAGCCCTTCGATTGTTGGGTACCGGACTCCATTGTCTTGAAGGTAAGCAATTATCAGAATTGAGTATCAAGATTCTGCTGACCATTCCTAGACTATTCAGCTCACAGCAACTACATTGAGCTTGCTCTCATCGAAATGGGCGAGAATGATGTCTTTCCCCATGTCGGTAGCAACACTGAAATCCGTCTTCGAGGTGCACGAAAATCTGTTTATCCTTTGATTACTGTACGTGTTACTTTCATGAAATCAAATCTTTTATTAAGCACTGAATTCTGACTATATTTAATAGGGTACCTTTGGTGGTGTCGACTTTCTTCACTCTGTCTGCGGAGAAATTAACGACAAGGCAACTCAATCCGAAATTGAAAGTCTCGAAGGCACAATGCAACAAAGTGGAAACTCTGATACCAGCGCTCTCAAGGATCTTTTGAGCTCTATTCCAAGTGGTATCTTTGGCGACAAGGACCCTGCTGGCAAGGCCGACGAGCTTCAAGACAGTGCCACGGCTGCTCAAATGAACCAAGTCCGAGTCTCCCCACGAGAGCCCGAGGAGTTCACACAACAGATGCTAGAGGTTCAACGCCAAATTTACCCAATCATTGAATGGCACGATGATATCATGCATTCCATCCAAGAAGCTATTGCAGAAATTCCCGTCTTGCCAGAGTTGATTGAGCAAGTTGAGGAGCAAATCAGTATCTTTGTATTCTCTCTTCTTGCGCCATTTGTTCTTCCCATCATTAGCCAGATCAAGAATGAGTTGAACACTGGTTCTTCCGAGATCATTCAAAGCAGTAAGGACAAACAGCTCATCGTCTTCAGTGACGACGACTGCTCCGACCCCACTCACTCCATGTTGTCAAAGGACCATTTCTCAAACGTAAGCTCAAACTTTCCAATCCTTAGCGAGCAAAGACTTACTTCAATAGATTCTCAATGAGGCAGGAGGAAAGATTGCATCATCAGTCCTTACCTGGGTCGTTCCCCAATTGATGGCCTGCTGGGACGATGACAACATTGACGTCGACCGCACCCTAAACCGTATCATAAACGGTGTATTCCATCACCCTGCTCTTCGCGATCAAGGCGAGGATGGAGCTGTTGATGGTAGACGCGCTATGTTCGGCGTTGTTGAAGAATGGTGGAACCAAATGGATGGACGTGAGCAAGATGATTACCGACGAAAGCTTACCCGTGATGGTGTCATGAATGGTGAGAACCACAAGGAGGGTGTTCACGATCATGGACACGGATGTGGAGGACCTCTTAAGATGCACAAAGTTGGCGGTGGTCAAGGAGGACCTGCTGGTGATATCCTCGGTGGCATCGCCGCTGCTGTTTCTGGGGGCAAGTCAGGTGGTGGTGGAGGTGGAGGTGGTCGCAACGAGCAATTTGGTAAATTTGCTGGTGAGGCTGCTGGTGGTGGAGCCATTGGTGGAATCGTTGGTGCGATTGCTGGAGGAGTTCTTGGAGACGTTCTAGGCGATGATGGCGAGAAGAAGACTTATGGTTCCTCTGGCTATGATTCTCAAGGCGGCTATCAACAGAAGGTTACCCAGGTCTCACACTCTGGTGGCCAATACGGTCAGAGTCAGTACTCTGAGACCTCATACGGAGATGGTGGTCGCAGACAGGAATACTCGAGCTATGAACAATCTGATAATAGCGGCTCGGGATACCAACAGCGAACTGAGACTCGCCCTAGCTACGGAGGAGGCTACGAGCAGCGACAAGAGACTTCTAATTATGGGGAATCACAGAGCTACGGTGGGGGACGCAGAGGAAGCAACGAGAGACAGGAGGGATATGGTGGTGGTGGATATGGAGGGGGTCGTGAAGAGAGTAGTTATGGAGGCGGAAACGACAGCTATGGAGGAAGTAGACAAGAGAGTAGCTATGGAGGCCGACAAGAAAGCAGCTATGGAGGCGGAAACGACAGCTATGGAGGAGGTAGACAAGAGAGTAGCTATGGAGGCCGACAAGAAAGCAGCTATGGGGGTGGAAACGATAGCTATGGAGGAGGGCGTCAAGAGAGCAGCTACGGAGGTCGACAAGAAAGCAGTTATGGTGGAGGAAATGACAGCTATGGAGGAGGCCGCCAGGAGAGCGGATACGGAAGTCAACAACGTCGTGATAGTCGGGAACGCCGAGATGAGGATGAAAACCCTATCGCGGAGGGCATTTCGAACCTCATTGGTGGGTTCTTGGGGAAGAAGGATAACGATAATGAGAGACGTGGATGGTAAAGGGTGAATAGGGGAGAGTGCGAGATTTTGATGGGTGGATTTGGTCGTTTGATGGGTGGGTGGGGGGAGTTTGGGTTGTGCGTTGTGCGTTGTGGCTTCGTTTAGGTATGGGTGGGTGTCGATGGGGTTTGGGATGGGATTTGTGATATGGGGTTTGATGAGGAGATGAGGTGACGAGGTGACGAGGTGATGAATCTTTGACGGCTGGCTATGAATGAATGGATTGATTGATAGGTGAGGTGAGTGAGTTGGTAGGTGGTGGTAAAAGTCCGTTTGTTACGTAGCTGCAGATAGTACAGTATCTCAACGAAGATTTTTCCTTCGATGGAAGGTTTCTACCTCCCCCCCCCCCCTTCTCTCTCTCTCGCTACTTATCGAGATGTTTACAGTATACGGGTATACACAAGCTCCTCCTCTATAGTAGTACCTACTAGTAACCTACCTATTGAATAGCAGGATATATGGTGAATGAGGATGGGGTTGCTTACAGTAGTAAGTCATGGTGGGATATATCTCCCATCCCACTACTAGAACCACCCCTTTAATACCACCATATCTAGCATATCGTCCGCTACTACACTATTGTGAGCTCTTTTTCCCCACCCACATACCCCTCGTATGTGCTATGTACTATATACTAGCGCGACGAGAGTCTTAGAGGGGTCTCTCTATAAGTGGACGAAGTTGAAGTTGTCGCCGTGCCTGCTCTATAGATACAGTACTTTTGTATTTTACTAGATACTGTAGATACTTGGAGTGCCTTTTGAATTAGTATATAAGTGTAACTTGCTCGTGGTTAGTTTGTTCAACTGCCCGCTAGACCGGGCGAAGGGTATGGTACTTATTCTTTCTTGGCTTTCTTTTTTTTTTTTTTTTTTTTTTTTTTTTTTT
>UNPT01000438.1:0-41284 GCA_900536445.1 Hymenoscyphus occultus
TACTGCCGTCGGGTTAAACAAATAGCACCGACGCTAGTAGCAAGAGCTAAGCGAGACCCTAGAATCCTCTTTGGCCCTCGATCAGAGACCCTCTTTCGTGAGCTCCTCTTAAAGACCAACTTCTTTAATAAGATCTGCCCTCTTCGGACAGACGTAGTCACCACTTAGTCTTCCCTATAAGCACCCTTCTGTAGCCTTATTTTCTTTTCTATATCTTCATTTCCTTTGTCTATTACTGCTCTCTCTTGTAACTATATATAGGAGTTTTCCCGGAAGTGGGGTCTCTCTTTAAACTGTCACTAGTAGATAGGCTTTCCTATTTGCGACCCCTGTAGCCTAGGGGGGATTTTCCCCCCTAGCGTCCTTTGTCCTGTCTAGGAATTACCTAGGAGCTAGCCTTTAGGTGTTAGTATCCGCCGGACGTTAAATAGAAATAAATAAATAAATAAATAAATAAAATATAATATAGCGAATTCGCTATAAGGTTTACTACCTGATTTGATAGCTTCCTTTGAAATAGGCGCGTCAGAGTCATACTCAAAGTTCTTTTTTATATTTTCTTTTATAAACTTCCGCCGTAGGTTATTAAAAAACTCGTTGATTTTTAGAAAAGTGTCGTATTTTCTAGACCAGGCTTATACCCTAATCCTTTTATTAATATAAGGGCAGTCTCGAAACCAGTGCTTTCCTCCTCCGCAAGGACAATTATGTGAACATGCTTGTGGTGCTATGAGTGCTTTTCCTTTAAAGGATTATTGCTTTTGCTCTTCTATAGTTGGGAAAGAAGCGTGTGTAGATCTGAGTCCCCTAAGAGAGTCTTGCTTACGAACGTGGTTACGGAACCGCTTAATTAAGTCGTACAACTCAGGTATCTTGCTACCATCTAATTCTTTCTGTTCGATATTGACTTCAAGTGCTATAGCGTACGAATCGTCGATAGCGCGGATTACTTGAATGAAGTCTTTTTGAGCTCTATCGCCACTCACTTCTGGAAGGTCAAGAGCCCTAGCTTCAGTATATACAGCTTCCCACTGGGACAGTATATCTTCAGATTTCTGGCTTTTGTTCTACTGTTTGAGCTTAGCGTAGTCTCGAATGACCTCATTCTGCCTAGCTTCGTCCGTTGGCGCAAGCCTCTTTTTCAAGGCCCTCAAGATGTTGTAAGTAGATGTGAGATTTTTGATTAGGACAATATACTTAATGTAGATAGTGCCCTCGATATGCTTACGCACTTCTTAAATTAAGGCATCCCTTTTGTCGTGTTCTTTGATTTTACTATCGTATCGTAAGATATCGAAGCATAGGTCTACTCTCTTATCTACTGAAAGCTCAGAACGATAAGTAGCGTTTGGTTTAATACTCTGTATCGTCGGCTCTTCCGGACGAACAGGTATCGTAGGTTGAGTAGCAAGTGTTAGATCTAAAAGATCCCAAACACTAATTCTATTACTAGTAGCGATGGATTTGACGCCAAATATCCAGGAATCCCAGTCTTTTGGGTTCAAAAGGACAGTTGTTTTGGACGTCGACATATTAGTAGTCTCGAGACGAGAGTATAAGAGGGTACTTTGTTAATTGTTCGATTACTGCTCCTTGAGCTGAGGCAAGTCGAATATAAACAAAGTATATAGAGAAAGAGTAATTTGAATCAATTAATTTAAAGGTATAAAAAGTCAAATTTTGCAGTCAAAAAGTGGCTACCGGGCTCATAACTATTAGGTTGGAAGAATATTGGATCCTGAAGGTCATGGAGAATTGATTGATTCTAAAAGGTAGCTATCTAAGATGTTTATATAAAGAGTGTAAGCTTTAGGCAGACATGAAGTCTTTTAGGCAGACACGAAGCATTTAGGCAGCAGAACTATAAGTGTACTAAAAGAGAAAGTGGATCAAACGAGAAAGTGGATCAAAAAGAGAAAGTGGAGTAGATCCAGCACAACAGGTTCCTAGGGGGGTAAGGAGTTGTAGACCCTTATCTTCTACCCAGTCGACGAACCTAGAAGCTAGAGGGCTTTCTTGTCCAGAGTACTCAGGCTGCTAGGTACGGCTCTTTATATTGAGGTCCCCTGCTAGAAAGAAAGGACCGCTTCCTAGATGCCGAGATCCTATAGTAAGCTCAAGAGCGTTACCTGCTCCTAGGGCACTAGCCGGGGCGTTATAGACGTTGAGGATCCTTAGCGGGGGGCCAACTAAGGGGCAGATTTCTAGTAGAACAAGGTCTCTACTTTGTATACTAGCGCTAGTCGGGGAGCATTGATTACTTCTTAGCCTAGCTCCTTTACGTAGGAACGTAAGGGCTCTTGGAGGGCTAGCCTCCTAGTCGCAAATAGGGGCTAGGCACTCGTAGTTTGGGTGCCACTTTGTAATCCGCCGCTCTATCTCTCTAAGATAGATATAAGGCTCTTGAACAAGGATAATGTCTATTCGGCTCTTATGAGCGAGCTGTAGAAGGAGCTCTTGATAGTTAGCCGACTTGTGGACGTTGATTTGTAGGATCTGTAGGCATCGGTTCCTCCTTGTCTAGTGTCCTACCATTATAGAGTCGGAGAGGGAAGGGCTGGCGTAGAAGGGCCTACGTTGTCAGGGGGTAGAGAGGCGGAACTAGGGCGTCGTAGGATAGCTCTAGGAGTACAGGGGGGTTCCATACTTATGTCGGTAGTCTGGCAAGGTAAGTCCTCCTCCCCGCGCTTCCTCATCTTATTACAGGCTTGCTATATAGCAAGCCGGTTCTCTCTCGACTGAAGCTTTCCTAGCCTAGAGGGTCTAAGCTGGCATTTCAGATCGTCCGCCGCGTGGGGGCCGTAGCAGTGAAGGCACCGTATCCGACAGCTAGAGTGCTTAATACACCGAGGGTGTAAAGCTTCTAAGTGCTTCCCGCTACCGCATAGCCGGCACTTCTTGTTCTTCCCGCAAATCCGAGTGTTATGCTATCCCTAGTATGTCGTATACTATACTTTCTTAGAGATCTTAGGAAGTCTCTTAATATAAACCCTTCTACCAAGGATCGGGGCAAGAGAGGGAAGAGGGTTAGAGGTAGTAACCTTCTTTGTGTCGATAAAGAATGTCTAGGCAGTATATAGCTACTGAGGGTCCAGTGAGGATGTCGTAAGCTGGGGCTCGCGCAGGGGTAACTCCGAGCCTCTTAGAGATAGCAAGAATAAGGTCGTCCCCAGTAGTCGGGCGAAGAGTAGTCTCAATAGAGCCCTTCTCTGTTATAGCTACTGTCTCAAATAACCGGGGAACATTAGAGAAGAGAAATGGGGTCTAGTCTTGGGCGGCTTTGATCCGGGCGGCCGAGAACAAGGTCTGTATATTAGCTCTCTTGTTTATAAGAAGATAGCTTTAAGTAGCTTAGTTGACTAGGATAATAGCGAAGCCTGTGGATACTTTAAGGACGTTATATACAAGTCCTTTACAGCCGACCTTTGGGTTGTTTAGTGCTGAGAGCATAGCCTGGGCAAAGAGCTTTCGCTTAGGAGCCTCTAGGTCAAGGCGGATATAAACCTGGATATTAGATATTGCTTCCTTAGTCTTCTTAGAAGACTGAGTAGTAGTTGTAAGCTCTACCGAGGGGAGGGCGGGGTTAACCGAGCGCATATCTAGTATAGTTGTTCTAGCCTGGGCGCCTACTAAGGTAGCCGCGGTCTATACGTAGGAAGTTTTTTCCGCTATAGGGAGGGGAGAGGGTAGGGTAGAGTCGTCCTCTATTGCTCGTAAGAGAGGCCGGCGTGGCTCAAGGGCTGTTTTTAGTACAGGGGGGGAGTTCCCTTGTATATAGGCGTTGTGAAAAGCTAGGCAAAGGTCGCCTATTGGGGATGGGACAACTCAACACCTGTACGCGGTGCATCCTACGAACCTCTAGCTAGGGCTCGCTACCCTAGTCTAGAGAGCTAAGATTGAGTTAAAACGATGGAAATAGTGGTGGTCGTCGCGATCGGCCGTCTTTTGGCTCCTGCGTGCGGAACCGATTAATAACGGCGGAACTCCCTTTGGTACACAAGAGCAATCACACATATATACTATATAGAGCCTGCGTTATCGAACACAATACCGAATCCATCGAATATGCTCTCAAGCGCTCGCGTACGCAATTTCGAGCTCTCTAAAGCGTTTTCGACACCTCTGGGGCTACGTTGTAGAGTTTTTACCTACTCTTGGCACTCCCTCCACTGAACACCACCTACCTTTTACCTCCTCTACTAACGACCGATATGGTTTACAGGGCTCCGAAGAAGGAATTTAGGGACCCTTCTTCGTAGGAAAGACGCAATCCGTACGACAGCTGCAAGAGCTGTCCTGTCTCGGGGGAACCCCTGGAATATTTGCGTTGAATTAGGATATAAGGGATCTTGTTAGGAGGAGTAAGGAGGAGAGGGGATAATAGAGTAAGGGAAAGCAGAGGCACGGCTTTGGATTCAACAATAAGAAGGGTTCTTTGAACCTGGACCGGCATTTACTTTGAGGCTCTTCGGACCCTCATTGATCATACACACTGCGGCTCTTTGGATTCCCTACTAGGTAGCGCCCTTTCTACTAGAACCTCTGGGACTCGGCTCTTTTTCTTGCCTACACATACAGAAAGACTTTCTCTTTGAGAGGGACTTTTGCGCATACAAACAGAAAGGCTCTACTTAAGAGCCTTTCAATTCTTGCGTTACGCTAGAGTGTCATGCTCTAGGCAAAGACTAGGACCGAGTTGAGGAGGCACCTAGTAGATGGATTGGCATGCTATAGAGGGATGAAGGAGAGTCTCTTATTACTGCTCTCTCTTGTAACTATATATAGGAGTTTCCCCGGAAGTGGGGTCTCTCTTTAAACTGTCACTAGTAGATAGGCTTTCCTATCTGCGACCCCTGTAGCCTAGGGGGGATTTTCCCCCCTAGCGTCCTTTGTCCTGTCTAGGAATTATCCAGGAGCTAGCCTTTAGGTGTTAGTATCCGCCGGACGTTAAATAGAAATAAATAAATAAATAAATAAGGTCGCCTATTTGTTGACAGAGGTCGCGTAGTAGCGGAAGGACGTCGTCGGGAGCCTTGTCAAGAAACGTACTTAGGTGGTGGTCTACTGCCTCTGCAGTTCCACCAAAGTAGGTCTGTCCGACTCGGTTCCGTTCAAGGACTTTAGAAGTCCTAGCGACAAATAGTTGTTGTATATTTGGGATAGGGGGCAGGGGGCGGCTTCCTACTCCCCTAGGACCCCTTATACAGGGGGTAGGGGTGAGAGGGGGCCTAGGAGGAGCCATCTCCTCGGAGGGAAATAGATTGTTTAGTCTAGGAGAGAAGAGACTGAATCGTTTAGAACAAAAGATTTAGTCCGCGAAAAAAGGTGTGTCGCAGAATCAAGTATATAATAAGTAGTAGAAGTAGTATATAGATTGTTAGTATTCTTAAGATCTTTGTAAACTACCTTACAAGGGACTTCTATAACGTTTTTTTACCTTTCCTTAAGTAAAGAGAGCCTTAATATCTTATTCCTTTTACGTCCCTAACGGCGACTATCGCCAGAGACTATGCTTTTCCCGCCTTATCCTTCTTCGCTTTCGCCTCCTTAGCCTTCTCTAACTTAGGACAGGGAGTCTTTAAGTTGTGGTTAGGAGAATTATAATAAAAGTACAAGCTATACTTTATTTAATATTCCTTCCGAGCCTTCTTCTCCTCTAACGTACCCGCGCGCTTCTTGTCTTCGATATCCTTCTTGGTCTAAACCACCTTGCTACTAATCTTCAGAGCGTCTAAATCTATAGGATCACAACTAGAGTCCGCCGTAGAAACAGGAGCTGAAGTAGGCAGAGGAATAATAGGTTGTGGAGGACTACTAGTAGACTTCTTATTAAGAAAATTCTCACTAAAAACGCGGCGGTAGACATGGTCGGCATCTTGTACAAGGGTAGCTAAATTCGCAAGAGGGAGTTTGTTGTTATAGAGAGGGTTCTACAAAACGCGATCAGCGACCCTAGAATCTAGAGCATTTTGTAAGAGGGTGCAAGCTTCGTATCCTTAAGAGTTTAATACTATATAGAGGGATAAGAAGTTAGCAAGGAACTCGTTAGTTCTTGTGTTATCTTATTGAAGTTTACAGAGCTTGTTAAAGGTATTACTACGTAAATAGGGATTACTAAAGGTATTGCTCAAGGTAGTAAAGATGTCGTTGACAGATTGCAAAGCCGGACCGTAGTCTCCAAGTTCGTTAATATAAGGGTTAATATACTTGTGTGCTTCGCCTTCCAAAGTGCTCAAAACGTAGTTTATACGGTCAGTCTTATTGGTCTACTAATCCCGATTCTGCTAAAGCTTAATTCTTGTACTAATAAGATAGCTACGAAGGTCAGAGGGAGATCGAAGCTTACTACCGAATAGGATCAGGATATACCAGGGAACGCGTAACGTAGACTTATTATTATTATAAGGTATTCACTAGTAGGGGTACAGGAGCAACTAGAGCTATTTAAGCAGTAGTTCGAAGCTCACTATTCTATTTCTAGAGTACGACGAATCGATTATAGAGTTACGTATACTTATTCTAGAGTTTCTAGGTGTCTTCCTTTACTTCTCTTCGTCTCGAAGGGCCTCTGTATATACTTGTCTAGATGTTTCCAAACCCTCGACGATTCCCTTAAATATTTGTTAGAATACTTAGGGGTTTCGGGTCGCGGCTTAGGAGAGTGTCTACGGGTCGTTACAGTAGTAGTAAAGGTCATTAGTATCAAAGTGTTCTAGTTAAGGTTAAGGTTAAGGGTCTAGTGGATTGTTCCAAGGTGCGAATCCGCTAGGTAGTTATAGATTTTGGTCTCCAGCCTAGCCCTCGAAGCCTATACTAAAAGCTTGGTTAGCTATAATAGAATACGACGACTATATCGATCGTATTAGTTCGTAAAAGGCGGACAATATATTAGGGTAGGATATTAATTAGATTGTCCGCAAAGAGAGAAGGAGAGAACTCCTCGCGGTGGAACTAACTAAATAGCTACGGAATACCGAATACCCCTATTCACTTAAGCGAATCCATTCACTATAAAACTCGAAATCGAACCTTCACATATATCCAGGGATCTATATTATCCTTGGGCAAGTCCTAAGAAAGTCGAGTAAGGGCGTTCGGCTTCCGGTGACTCGTCCCTTTACGGGGGCTAATAACAAAATCAAATTCAGAAAGAAACTTACTCTAACGGACCTAGCGCCGAGACAAGTCTCTTGTTGTTATAAAGTACTTTAAATTAGAGTGATCTGTAACTACTGTAATAGGGTGAGCTATACTATGTAACTTAGACTTCTAACTCTCGAAAGCTCGAATAATAGCTAATAACTCCTTATTGTAAATCTCGTAATTGTACTCCGCTAGGTCAAAGGTCTTGGACATAAACGCTACAGGATAGAGGACTCTATCGTGCCACTGTGACAAAACTACTATAGTAACGTAATCCGAAGTATTACACTCAAGGACAATCTCTGTCTCAGGATTAAAATAAACTAGAATAGGTATAGAAACAAAAGCATCTTTTAAAGTCTAGAATGCTTTATTATAAGCGTTACTGTGAAGGTTCGATTTCGAGTTTTATAGTGAATGGATTCGCTTAAGTGAATAGGGGTATTCGGTATTCCGTAGCTATTTAGTTAGTTCCACCGCGAGGAGTTCTCTCCTTCTCTCCTTGCGGACAATCTAATCGATATTCCACCTTGACAGAATTCTATTCTAAAAAGAATATTCTAGAGTACCTTATATATAGAATAGAATATTTATTAAATAGGCTCTAGAATTCTATAGAATTATAGAATTCTAGAGTAGTTTTTAACTAATCAGAAGGCGTGATCTATAGGGGATTAAAGTGAAAATTACTCGATTAAATATAATAATATAGTTCTCTTATACCTAAATTCTCTATTCGTTCGCTATAATTAACCTTACTTTATTCGATATATACCTAGTTCTTTAAAACCTCTTTAGATATCACATATAAACTAACTATATTACAATAGTTATTCGAAGTATTAATACTAGTAATATCCCTAATACGTACCATACAAACGCGGCAGAATCCGGCCTTCCTATTACTTAATCAGACCTTTTTCAGGGTTATAGGTATGACTTGATTCCACGGAATTCTAGTGTAATAGGGGGTAGAGAATGAGATAATTCTAGAATGACTCTAAATAGAATAGAATATTGCATACCCCCTCTTCCCCCCCTCTCTGGAATGGAATGGAATTCCAGTTGCCGAACGTTGGATATTATAACCCACTAGTCAGTAAAATAACAACAATTGTAATTACGATCACCTAGCACTCTATCTCTTCCCAAATAATCTCCCTTCCGAACCCCCCTCTTTCAAAAACTACATCTCGCTTCTCATTTATTATAACACTAACCCCTCTAACCCTTCCTATCTCCAACCTCCTCACTAACACTAACACCACCACCACCCACCCCCCCAACTTCCTACAACCTACCTACCTACCTACCCAGTCTACCCTCTGAATCCACAAATCCACAAAAACAATATCCAAGCCAACGAATCACTCGTCCAATATAGCACTAGGTAATACACAAATATGATACCTTCATGCTTCCCAAAAGATTCATTTTACACGGGAGGTTTGTATATATTATAGTATAGTAGCTAGGTAGCGATGTGCTATAGGTCAGGTCATATGTAGCTAGTAAAGAGTAACTTACTTCTTACTTCCTTTCCCCTTACTCGGGCTATATGCTATAGCCTTAACCTAAATGATCCCATACAGTAGCGTAGCGTAAAGAAAGACGTAACTATTATCATTACTTTACCATCACTCCATCGCACCCACACTCAACCCCCCTACCCTTCCCCATAACCCATCCTCGCATCCTTCCATCCCCTAGCCAAAACACCCCCTCAAAACAAACAAACAAACAAACCCCCCCAAAAAACAACACCTCAAAAATCATAGCACAAACAAGCACAAATATAGTAAAAATATATTCCAAAGAACTAACTAACCAGCACTACACTACACTAGCTACCCATCTGGCATCTGTGTAATCGAACTAACTAGTAACCACCAGTAATTGCCTCCCCTCTACCCTCTCTCTCTCACACACACATAAGCTCAAACATCTGATCCATTCAAACCACAAAAGTCTTTGACACCAGAAAAGAAGAAGAAGAAAGGAAAAAAATGTACCAAGAAAAAAAAGACATCCCAAATTCCAATCCTACACTCCCCGTTTCTCGCAAGTAAACCCGCAGTTCCCCATCCCCAATTCCCCGTCGCCATCCCAATTCCATCCCCAATCCCCATCAGTCATCCCCAATCCGTCATCCCCATCATCCGTCCCCTCCCCTCTCTCTCAATAAAGAGAGAGAGAATTTAAAACCAAAAAGTCCCTCATCAATATACGAAAACAACATATTCATGAATCGTGAAAAAAAGAAACTCCCAGTCCAGTCCAGTCCAATCCAATACAATCCAATCCTCAGACTGGTACCATTCAAACGCCAATAAACACCCTTCCCTTCCCAAACTGCTCCCTTGGAGATCTGCTTGTTCCCTTACGCTTTACAATACCATCAACAAAAAGACACACTAATATTGACGCTGGAGTCGCCCCACAAATTCTACCTGGGCGCTTTTCTCTTCTCTTTTTCTTTCTTTTTTTTTTCAAAATGCAATTAGGAAATACAATTCAACCTAATTTTGTATCTTCGACAACTCCTATGATGATGCTATGCAATAATGTGTACTGAACAGTAGAAGTTGTTAATTACACTGCTGGCCATCGATTTCTTAAGGCACCAGCCCATCGACCATAGAGAACATCACTGAGCTGCTTGGTGTGCTCCATACCTGGAACAATTTGTCCTGGTAGATGGGCAAGTTTCTCTCTGTGGTCTGATTCTGGCATGACGCTCGATCGTCTCAATCGATGGCTCTTCAAGTGTGGATTACTTTGGGCCATGACCAACTTTGCTCCGGACCTCTGAGGCGTCGATGGTGGAGTAGCTTGGGGAGTTGGGTCACGATTAGAAACTTTGCGGGAAGTTGGTAATAGAGAGGCGAGCTTCGGGTCGTGTTGAGCTTTCTCAATCAAAGCTTTCAGAAGTTGATATTCTCCCTCGGGGTCGATTGCGTCAAGAGCAGTCCAGGCGTCGGCGAGCTTCGATATCGCTTCCCGTTTTTCTTGATTGCCAGTCTGTGCATGTAGCTCTTGGAATGTGGGATCCATTATTTTGTTAAATGCTCGTCGACCGAGAACAGCTTCTTTTGTAACGTTCGCTGTCATTGGAGGCCGATTTTCGTCTCGCGTAGAACCCGTAACTGACGCATCAGAATCAACTAGTGTTGTTATGGAGTTATCGGATACCCGACGAAATACCCGAACAGTAGAACCAGTATTTCCAAAACTCAAGTCAGGTTGAAGTGGCTTCTTTTGTGAGCTTACTTGACGATGTTTGGTGGGGGTTGTGAGTTGCACTATAGACGGCTGTCTGCGAACGGTTCCTTTTTTAATGGTAACAGACGGGGGAGACGAATATTCCAGGGGAGTGTCCTTAAGATCAAGTCGTTTTAATGATTCCTCCACACCCGAGGATACACCTTGACCATTGGCATGGATGACGGATAGCTTCCTTCTCTTTGTCGTACTTTTTCGGTGTGCAACAGTGGGAGGTGCCTTGACGGTATCAAACACCCATTCATCAGGCTCCGATTTTGGTTTCATATTATTTCTGTGCATGTTAGATGGAGTCTTTCCAGCCACGGGACTAAATACATACAATGTCTCTTCGTAGAATCGTGGGTGAGAAGGTCGGGTCCGACCGCCATCCCATTCTTGTTTTCTCTCAACTAACTCTTGCAAAGCCTCGACTTTTCCAGCTGAGCGAATAAATTTGTGTCGCAGGAGTTCCTTTGCGCTGGGTCGTCTATCGCAATCCTTGACTAGGCACTGTGCGACAAAGTCTTTGAACTCTTTGCTGTACTGGTTGCCTTCTAGTCGAGGAGCAGGTGCCTTGGGAATGAGAAATAGCACCTTCATGGGATGAACATTGGCATTCGGGGGTTCGCCATTGATCAATTCGATAGCCGTGATACCGAGCGACCATATGTCTGCCTTGAAGTCATAACCAGCCTGCTGGATAACTTCTGGTGCCATCCAAAAAGGGGTGCCGACAAAGGTGTTTCGTTGCGACTTGATGTTGGTGAGTTGGGCTGCGACACCGAAATCTGCTAACTTGACCTTGCCTTTGTCAGATAGTAAGACATTGGCAGCCTTGATATCACGATGGATCTTCCCCTCCTGGTGCAAGTACTCGAGTCCGAGCAGTAGTTCGCGACAGATGATCGCTATGTGGGCTTCGTTAAATGACCCTGGTTTGAGCTGCAAAAGGTCAGTTCGTGAAGCGGGTCGTGCAGTGAAACCCCATACCAGGTCTAAACAGGATCCTCCCCCCAGGTACTCCATCACAATCCAGAGCTTGTGCCCCCGGAGAAAGCTGGCTCTGTACTGGGTGACGTAGGGACTGGCGCAAGTGCTCAGAACCGAGATTTCTTGCTGGATTTCTTGGATATCGTCTTCGCTCGATTCTAGATCAATCTGTGGTTGCTGTGTCAATTTGCGGCCTACGAAGGCATTCGCCGTCGTTTTGGTGAAGGAAGACCTACGTGTTTGATTGCAACGACATCGCCAGAGCTCTTGTCGATGGCTTTGTACACCACCCCAAAACTTCCACTGCCCAATTCCTCGAGCACCTGGTACTGGTTGGCGGCACCTTCTGAGGCCATTTTCGCTGCTGGATTCGGTACGGATACGTGAGAGCAAGAGAAAGAGTCGCAAAGAAGGTGCAAGTTGGAGATGAGCGTGCCAGTGCGAGACAGAAAGAGGGTGAGCTGGAGATTAAGACCTCGAATCTGGTGAAGGGGCTAAGAGTGTTTTAGATTTCTTCTTTCCACAGGTAGTCTTGATGGCAACCTGCAACCGTCATCAACAACCAGCTGCACGGACCGGTACAGCGCAAAGTAAACAAATCTCGCGATACGATCGAGATGTTTGCGCCGACGCTTCTGCAATGAATTCCAGAAAAAGATGGTGTTTGAGAAAAATGAAGCTGTGGGAAGATGTTGCGAAGAGTACTTTTTACCATGCAGAATTGACCTGAGAGAAGAGGTGTACGGTGTAGAAGGTCTGGTTTGGGGCCCTGCAGCGTAGACTTGCCTCCTGCTCTTGTTGGCAGCCGCAATCCCAATCGCCTCGGTCTGCGCTGCGCATTAGCCTTGGCGATCCGGGGATTAAGCGGCCTCATACTTCGTAGCAACCGCTGTTCAAGGTTGCTATGGAGCGGTGGCAGAGCGGCGGACCCCCGGTCGTTTGTTGATCCACGGCTCAAATGCTCACGGTGCCTGACCTCCACTCAGCCGGCAACACCTGGTTGTCGATGAGTGCGCCTCGCCCGCATTGGTATTATTTTGCCCCAACCCCGACCGCCCTCCATTGCAGAGCCATACTTGTATACTTCTACACGCCCATTCGCACTGCAGCAGCAGTATGCCTTTGATCGCCTGCTAGTATCATCATGGCAATCCCCCAACGATTTCCGTGCTGGTGTCGCGCCGTGTATTCCTTTGGTGGAGAGGTAAGGTCCTGAGGAATCTCGTTGCCCTCGCGCAACGCACCCACACCCACACGCCGAGGTACTAACTATTGCGCAGTCGAAACGCGACTTGGGATTTGTCGAAGGAGACCTCATAGAATGTCTGAACGCGGGCGACGGATCGTGGTGGATGGGCAGGTTGCGACGGGACAAGCGGATGATGGGCCTGTTTCCTTCAAATTTCGTCGAAGTGCTAGATGAGAGCTTTCGACCCACGAGTCGCTCTTCGAGCCCAATGCCAGACCGATCACCAAGTCCCAACCCCTTCAATCCCCCACCCCAGAAATCAAAGAGCAAAGCTTTTCGAAAGCCATTCACCGCCTACGCGGCGCCAGATCCAGCGCTGGCAAAGCGAGCAGAGCTCCGCAAGAAAGAGAGTGTTTTGCAGGCCTCCTCTCCACATACGCGAACGCAGTCAACACCAACAACACGCACCTATAACCCTCGAGCGGTGTCGCCAGTGCCGCCGTCGCATCGTCATGCACATCATCACAGCTATGGATCCAGAGTGCCTTCTCCAGCGACTCCAGTTCAACACAACAGTTACGGGTCGAGGACACACTCTCCCGCACCACCACCACAACAATACAATAGCTACGGCAGCTATAATTCCAGAACATCTAGAGCTCCGTCTCCCGCACCGCCACAAACCTATAATAGCTACGGCTCTCGCGCTCCATCCCCCGTACCGTCTTTTCAATACAAGGCCTACTCTCGAGAACCTTCACCGCCCGAAAATGAACTGGGCTCGTCACCCCCTCCACCACCCCCACCTCATAGAACCACCTTTACCCCACATGGGTCTGCAAATACACATCAGCAACATCCAGCCACCCTTCACACTCCTCGTGCAGCCTCACCATGCCCACCATCTCCTGGGGGTACGGGATTGACGCCGTCCCCCCTTCGTTCTGCGATGGACGATGTCATGTCATCTTTATACGATATGGGTGCATCCCGGCATACTGAACCCCCCGAGCAGCCTTTGGATCCATGGTCACCAGAAGCCTTCGACCAAACATATATAATAGAAAGAAACAAAGTTGCGAGGCCCCTCACATCCATGGGTATTGGACAATATGAAGACGACGAAGATCCACGCTTTAAACATGTAAGGCAACGCGAACGTGGTAGTTCTGTAGCAGATCAGCCCCCTCCTCAATTGAGTAACTATGTCCGCAGAATGGAAAACAGATTAAGTAAAATGCATGCCAGCAGTTCTCAGCTTCAAAGGGATGATAGCCCGCCTGTGGTTCCGCCGAAAATGAACGGGTATGACAGACCACCATCTGCAGCTGCTGATAGACCAAAATTGCACCATCGTAAATCGGCCTACGAGGTTGGAAAGTCTATGTTGGGTAGAACGTTCACGACTAAAACAAACTCTACAGACTCTTCATCTGCATCACGCTCCACCAACACAAGCTCTAGTACTCAAATGACGGACCGGAGTATAATGAGTGGCCCGTCCGCCAGTGGGTTTTCATCAACAAGTGCTGGGAGTTACGCAAGGAAGAAGGAGGCGTTGTACGGACGCTCGCGAAGTGCTTTTGGTTCCCGAAAGGATGACTTTAGTGCAAGCCAGGTATCTGTGAACAGACCAGAATCGCCTTTTACTGGAGTATCATACCACAGCAGTCACGCTTCTGGTCCTGCAAGACCACAGTCACAAGTAGGCTGGCAAGGAGCCACAAACGACGCGCCCAATGTTCTTGGCGGTCTCACAGCTCCTAGACCAAAAAAGAGTGGATTCTTCAAAAAGATGATTGAATCGGCCAAAACCGGAGCAGCCAGTGCACGGAGCAGTATAGCCGTCGGAGACTCGTCGAGACCAGGCACATCATCAAGGAATAGAATGCCAAACGGTGTTACTTCCCTAGCGGGTGGTTACGGAAACAGCCAACACTCGAGCAGTGCAGCGAACGATATGGGACTTGGAAGCGGTAATGGATCGGGTGGAGGTGGTATTGATTGGGTCCAAGTACGACGCGACGTGAACCGTTCGAATTCTCTTAGCCAGATAGAGCATGTTGAAAGAAAGGAACGTTGCCAGATGATGGATCATCCAGCTATCAGTCCCGTAGAAGAGCTGCTTGAAGGCTGCGATGGAGACGAAGGAGTCGATGGTAACCCGGTTGCTGAACCCACTGACTTCCAAGCTGTCAATCTTTCACTCGTGGATAAAAATGCGAGATTTATCAACAGTCTGCCACCCATGACAAACCCAGTCAGCCTCGCCACTGGGTTTGTTTGTCGACCATATCGAAGTGATGTTCAGCGGCTTCGCGCTATCTTTACCTGGGTTAGCGAGAAGATCATTTGGGAAGACGAATACGATAGTGCTGTCGAATCGAGAAAGGTTATCTCAACGAAACGCGGAGGTTCTGAGGAAGTGGCCGTTCTAGTGCTGGAGATGTGTGCCGCCGTGGGAATCCAAGCAGAAGTTGTCCGTGGATATTTGAAAACACCAGGAGAAGTTCCGGAACTGACGATCATGCCTCGCCCTAACCATTGGTGGAATGCGGTAGCTGTTGATGGCGAATGGAGATTCATGGATTGCTCTCTTGCTTCTCCTTCGAATCCTCGCCGCGCGCTATATTCAAGTACTGGTAGTCAGCAAGCGGAAAGTTGGTGGTTCTTAGCTCGACCAACTGAGATCTGCTGGACTCATGTCCCAGAAGTACATCAACAGCAACATCTCTGTCCACCTATTGCCCACGAAGTCCTACTTGCTCTCCCTTGTGCCTGCCCTCCGTACTTCAAGAATGCACTTCAAATGGTCGATTACGATACAAGTCTAGTCCGGGTTGAAGATCTTGAACTTGTTCATATCAAATTCACGGTGCCAGCGGATATTGAATGTGTGGCAGAGGTTGAGGCTCGGGCATTTGAGAAGGATGCTGACGGCGACTTTTTCGAGAGCGGAGAGACAGTAAAGAAGCGTGCACTTGCACAAGCGGAGTGGATTGGAGGGGAGAAACGGTATACTGTCAAAGCCCTTCTGCCTGGTGATGAAGGTCAAGGCATTCTTCGAGTTTATGCTGGAAAACGGGGTCTCATGCATTCAATCAAGGACATTCCCCATCCTTTGGCGTTCGCCCTGCCCATCATTCATTCTGGAGACAACCCACCGTACGAATTTCTCACTCGACATCCGACTCCTCATGCTCAGCGTCACGATCTATATGTTGCACAGCCTCAGTGTGAGCGTCTTGCATTGAACAATACGTTTGTCTTCGCAGTTCGTCAGCATCCATCATCTACAGCGATATCATCACCAAGTCCGGGCAATGTATCCCCAATTCCTTTCATCCGACCCAGCTCGGCAATGTCCATCAGTAATTCGTCTGCATCTGGATCGAATCCAAGTACAAGTGCATATGGCTCGAAGAAACCAGCTAAATTGGCCATTCAGTCTCCGGGAGGCAAGGTGCTTCGACTAATGAGAAAAGATGATAAAATTCAGAGTACAAGTTTGGCGGTGGAAAAGGGTGATGGTGGTACTTGGGAGACAATTATTAAAGTAGGAGAAAGAGGGGTCTGGAGGGGTCTGGTACTCGCAGATCGAAGTGCCAGATGGTGCGTTTTTGCAGAATGGACTTGCGTCTGAGACGAATGGATGGATGATGGGAATGAGTCGAGATATAATAGGAGTTTTGGTGATAAAGCGATGGACTCGAGAACGTGTGAGTTTTGCTCAGGAGGGGGACAGACTAGTCGTGGGTATATGCCAGGGATATTGCATCTTTTTGGAGTCTTACGGGACCAAGGTAATCGGGGTCTTTACGGGATTGTCGAATGTATAACACAAATGCATTTCTTGGAGTTGGTTGACATGTGGATGGCATGTCTGGGGTGTTTTGTTACACTACAGAGCGACGGTACTTTGATACCTCTGTTTGCGAGGAGTTTTTTTGTTTTAATATTTGAATGGAGAGTGTTGAGCATGCGCATTTTGAAAGTCGTTGGGGCACAACTTCTCGTTCCGACACTTTTTGTAGGCGGGGTTTTGTTGTTGTTCATAATATAAGATTGAAGTGTAGATACTCGTACAGGTTAATAGATGAAGATTTGGTTTTCTAGGCATGATCGGATCCTGCCCTGTTAATTCGCAACTCTGGGCTGTAGCTTGTAACGGGAACGAAACAGGCGCGCCTGCGCTTACGTGCTTACGACACGGATCAGGCCTCTTGGGGGCCGGATAAGGCTCCCCCTTTTTATTTGTAACCTTATACCAGTAGTGCTATATAATAACAATTGAGGAAATGCCTGAGAAATTTATCGTGATACTAATATATATCGGGTTCGCCTTTTTTTTATATAGCTTTGTTGTTTTTATACTTGTGGCGTTTAAGATATATCTTTTAGTTATTTAGGGTATATAAGGTAGGAATACGAATTTTTTATACGAGTCTTAAGAACTAAGGTGAGAGTAGGTAGGTAGGTAGAGTTAGAGGGTAAGACTTGGAATAAGTATATAATATATGGTTATTATTAGTTAAAATTCTAAACGTTCTTCGAGATAGTGGATGGGCTAGTGAATAGAACTAACTACATTTCCATCATTTCTGATGTAGATCCAGGCCCCGTCAGGCTGTGCGGCGAAGTACTAGCGCGCGCATCAGTAGGGAGTCATTGGTTGTGCTGTCCGACCAGCATCCGCTGTGGAAACCTTGAATGGAACTTGGTGCTGCAGTGGTGTGGGGAAACCCCAAGTGAAGTGAAGCGCCGCCGGCCTGTCAGCCTGTCAACCTGTCCTGTCAACAACATCGTACGCCTCGAGCTGCCTCCTTTTCTTTTGGCCACAACACCATCATCGCTTGCACGCCCTTTCTTTTACGGCACCACCCACCTGGGCAGTTTGGAATCACGATACTTGAGAAGAGGAGTGTCTATTGCATCGCTGAAAGAAGCTAGCGACCGGGGGAGACGGGGAAACGCAACCTGGAACGTACGGGAATCGGGAGATGTACGAGTCGTCACGTGGAACGGATTGTTTATCTTAGACATTTTCTCCCTTTCGAGGCTGGCACCATTGGATTGTTCGGGCTGATACACCATCCCTTACTTCATTCAAGCCAGTCTCTTGGGTCTTCGGTGCCTTGGGCGATCAAGCTTATCGCGGGTGGCGGCCACGAGAATGGAGGAACGGAAAGAGGGTCAAGACGAGACATTACTGCCAACACATGAACATGAATTGGCTCGTCTCAACCCCGATGGAAGCGGTTATGGCAGCGAGGATGAGAGTGACGGCGGGTACAGCGACTATGGGGATAAACCAGAGCTGAGGAAGAGTATCAAAGGCTCGCTATGGATTGTCTTGGCGACTACGGCGACTTTGACGGGGAGGGGATTGTTGAGAGGTGATTTTCGTGAGTTGGTTCGCTTTCATATTGGGACTGGTCATTGAAATGGATGAAGTGATGTTTGCTGACTTGATCAATAGCATACCGTAAGTGGTTTGAGGTGAAATGCCTGGTGAAGTCTTATTGATAACGAATTTAGCATTGTATCTCCTTTTTTCGTTACAGATAGCTACCTATGCTTTGGTGGCTATCACAGTTCTTGTTGTCCAAGTACACAAACTTCGGCAGCCCAAGGCGAAAATCGATGAGGATGGATACACCATGCGTGAACGAGTCATCGTTGGAGTGAGATTGCTGGTTTCGGCCTGCTTTTCTGCAGTTGCCATTATATGTGCAGCCGAAGCCCTGATGTTGTATAACAATCTAACTGTTCTCGCAATGTTACCTGTCAGTATAAAACTCGGCGGAAAGAAAATTAGACTAATAAGAAATAGATCTTGACATATGTTAGCGACAGTGTGGTTTTCCGCCTTTTGCATCTCTTGAGAATTACTCGACAAGATGGAGTCACTATGCCTCTTTGGACGCTCTGGATAGTGATTCTGATCCCGCTTTGCTTAACATTGGTGGTTTTTGAGGATTATCGTCTTAATACTGCCGGATTATGGTTTGCCCTGGCCTCATTCTTCCTTTTCAGCCTGGCCAAAGCTGTGATGAGAATCGGTCCAAAGATCGAGAAGAGTGCCCGGACTTGGGACTCTCCCCTCAAATTATACCTCGTCGCTGGAATTCCTTTCTTGTTGGTTACATGGAAAGCAGTTATCACACATGAAAATATGGTGGCAGCTTCACATGTTATGGGATCTTGGTCCAACTTGCGATACCTATGGAATGTCGTCCCTAGTATCCTTCTTCAACTCCTTTTCACCACCTCCATGAATTCAGCATATCCATACTCGTCCAATGACCAAGCCTGCGGAGCATTAGAAGATCCACACCCAGACGCATCAACAGCAGTTCGAGCCACCCTACACACGAGCTTCTTCACCTCCCTCTTTGGTGCAATTTTTGGAAAGGAACGTAATCTCATTGATTGGCTACAAGTCATATCTTTCATCATCATCTATGTTGCTAGCGTTGGCCCAAGACATATCGGATTTTACCCACCTCGATTTGTGAACATGCTCACTCGAATCGCCCGCCGAAAGCAAACACCAATCCAGGCTCAACCGTGGCAATTGCCTCTTGTTCTCATTGGTACTACTTTGGCATTTGCGATCCTCATGAGCTGTAACGCCATATTTCTTATCGACACGTTCGCATACAACCGTGACGCCCAAACCTGGTTCGTCAACCCAACCGTCAACCTTGATAAAATATGGCGACCTCCTGCCGTTCGCAGTATGGACATTATCATCGCGCATAGCGCCGGTGACCCTCAAGAGCAAATTGCCGAGCTCATAACACGATACACAAGTCTCGGTTCCGTAGCAAATTTCGGACCCAGTGTTATAATCTACAGCAAAGACCCAACTCTCGACCTTGCAAACGTAGGTCATTTACGAGGGCCGACCTTCGAAGGACCCATCTCTGTTGCAACTCTGTCCAATTCTGGCGGACCAACAGCATCCTATCTCTACCATATCATAACAAACTGGGACAAACTATCTCAACAGACCCTCTTCATAACCACCACGCCCTCCACTCCCCCCATTAACCCAGACCACCTTCACCAAAGACTAAGCGATTACTTCATCTACGGCAGCTTCCCCATGCCCGACGCCTCAGACAAAACCTCCTTCCTCAACCTTGGACCCATGGAAGTCTGCAACTGCGGTTCCTGCAAAGACTCCACGGGCTGGGAAGACTCCTTCAAGCTCCTACCCTCCATGTACGGGGGCGCCAACCCGGGTCTCGACCGCTGCGGAAGCGTCCTCCTCACACGCGGAAACCACTTCGTCGCCTCCGCCGCCCGCCTTCGCGGCATCAAGAAGGATATCTACGAAATGCTCCGCGACGCCCTCGAGAAAGCCGATGTCAAAAACTCCTGGGCCCACGAAGCTGATAGACTCCCCAAACCCCTGCCGTTCGAGCCCCTCATCGGACGGTGGTTCCCTGGGACCAGGGAGGAGGTGCCATCCGGTGGTGTCCTGGGGAACGAGACGAAAGGGGAGGTTAAGGTTGTGGAGATACCCCCCGGGGTGTATGGGAAGAGCGATACGCTTGAGCGGCCGTGGTTGGGGATGACGGTTGAGCGGCTTTGGGGCGTGTTGTTGCAGTGTAGTAGTGAGGCTATTGCGTGGCGGTGTCCTGGTTTGGGGACGGGGTGGAGGCTTGGGGGGCAGAAGGGGGATTGTGGGTGTATTGATTAGGAGGGATGTACGTACATCTTGATGGACGTTTGTTATTCTATTTTACCGTATTTTATTTTTTGGTTTGAGTTTTGTTTTGTATCTTTGAGGGCTCTCTTTGCCTCCCTGCTTTTCTTCTTCTTTTTATTCGGTCTTCTTTTCCCTTGAAGTTTTCCTCTTGCATTTTAGGGGTACGTACGTACTTACTACATTGCATTGTATGTACTTGGGTTATCTTTGGTTCAGCTCGTTTTGGTTATCTTTGGTTTTCCTATGCCTGTCTGTGTATTCAGCGTACAAGCACACAACGCGATAAAAGGGCGGGTACAAGTAGATGGAAGGAAAGAAGAATAGGCATCTTTCCTCCAGAATGGGATGGGATAGGAAAGGAAAATATATGGGGTGTATTGTACTACGTAGGTATAGTTTACATCAGGATTGTAATTTTATCTTATCTTATCTTATTTTAGGTATCTTATTTGTTATTTGTTATTTGAGTTTAGACTTGTAATGAAAATGAACCTGCGATGATCTTGGAGATTAGTGGAACAATGATCTTATGATATATCAGTTTATCAAGCTCAAGACATAACACAACACGGCGAGGAGGGAAGAGATGAAGAAAAGAGAGGGTAAGTAAGAGTCAAGAGTCAAGAGTCAAGACAGTTCGTTGGACGATCGAAACGCTGTAATCGTAATCTTATACACCTTAAGAAAGAACGTATTTACCAGGATTCCCCCCAAAAATAAAAATCAATTGATGCAACCGTCCTAAATTAATTTATCCCCCATGGCTCGTGGTAATAACAATTTTCCTTGGTACGAGATGCTACGTGGCTTTTGGAGGGAGATGTTTGTTATTCGAACCTACTGTATGACTCGTCCAGCTGTGTTGCATGTACTTATTCCAAATACCCAGTAAATAAGAAAAGTTCTTGTGTTCTTGTGTGTATTTCAAACCCTTGTTGAAGAGCTGTAGTTGAAGAGCTGTATGGACAATAAATACATGTTCAGTAGTTGGATTCCAAATCCCCAATCCCCCTAAAAGTATATATATACAAGAAAATGGTAACGCCATCCATGGGTATGCCAAAAACCCCGTCTAGTGAAAAAAAGAGATGATACAAAAAGAGATTCTTTCGAACGCCGTTAGATCTCCAAAATCCCGCGAGTCAGGCAAAAGGAAGCGCATCCTTCACTTATTGGTCTTTAACTTCCTCCTTCGTCGCAAGCGCCCACTCCGGACAGTACTTCTCCTGAGCCTTCAACCGCTCCTCAGTCCAGACGTCCCATCGGCCAACTTGATGGAATCCAATGGGTGTATCGTACCAAAACGTCTCGACCGAGAACTTCTTGGCCTCCTCGCGATCCGGCAGTCGCGCATAGGGACTCCCGTCCGCCTTGGGGGGCATGTCAATCATCTTCTGATAGAACCATTGATCCTCGTACCGCATCTCGTAGCGGGTGGTTTTATCCTCGGGGTCCCAGGCTGCGGCTTGCTCGCTCTTCCATGATTTCTTCGCGATGATGTCGAGCATCATCGCGCGGTTGCGAAGGGACAATCCCCCGTTGTAGCCCGCTGCTGTCTTGAACTCGGGCGTGATGGGTGCACCGGTAAAGTCGTATTGGAGGAAGTCGTCGATGTGCATTGGGGCGTTCGCGCAGATGATGCTGTCGGCTTGGAAGTGCAGGATGTGGCCGGCGGGCGCGAGTTGTTCGTAGAACCAGGGCTGGGTCAGGAATTCGGAGACGGCATCGCGGGTGTCGAACGTGATGTTCGAGGGAAGGATGTGGATGACGAGGTTCTTGAGTGTGACGGCTCGTTGGAGCGCGGCCGATTGCAGGTGGTCGGTTTTTTCGGTGAAGATGTGGATGGGCCAGTTGGGACCGAGGACGGAGGAGAAGTGTAGGATTAATGGACCCAGATTTTCAAGCGGTCGCGTCTCGATGATGGCCGCTACGTTTCGCGTGTCTGGTTGTACGCCCAATGCATGGTATGGGTCGGCTGGCGGCGGCCTCGAGATGTTGTATGGGATGGAAATGCCCTTGACCGAGGATGGCCATAGTAGACTGACGGCATATATCGCGAAGAAGGCAAACAATGTTTTGAGCAACAGTGAGATTCGCTTCCCCTTGACTATGGTCAACACTCCCTTGTTCTAGATGCACTATCAGTTGCGAGTTTCATTGATGAGGAAATGCGTTGTAAACTACCTCATGGGCGTCCATCACGGCGGAAGCGAAGCGGATAAACGGAATACGTGGTAACGACACAGCAGATGCAGATGCAGATGCAGGTAGCCGTAGCCGTAGCCGTAGGTACCTACTGTATGTTTCGCACAGCGGCAGAAGGAAGCGCGCTTCAGACAAGATGCGGTCCTGCGGATATCGGTACGAGTGAAAGTGAGGATATACTCTGTACTATCCAACCGTCTGAGGAGAACGGATGGCCAACACAGAGCCCAGACATCAGACCAAGATTACCTATACCTGTCCCGTCGTATCCCCTGAATTCAATTCTTACGCCAAGCCTCTGCTTTTAGAACCACGGCGTAGGAATGTTGACACTCTGCTGCCCGAAACCCGGCGAATATCCCTGGAACCCTCGCGACTGGTGAACCTTACTTCGTAGATTTGCTTTTTTTTGTACCAAGTACTGTACCGGTAGCATCTCACGATGATGAAAACATGGGATTGGTGATCTCGTCTGGTGTATGAACACCGGGTTCACATCTTGAATCCACGGGTTTTGCGATGGGAATGGATCTGAATTTCTGGACGAGAGTGCCCCTGCCCTGCCCTGTCAGATCCTTCAGACTGGACTGCCTATCTGGGCGTGTATTGATTGAATGCATCTTCTGTTTTCAGGATTCGATGCTCTCGGCTTTTGGGAATTGGAGAGGGTAATTTTTGTTTTACTTCTAAGTTCATAGAGAATAGATGAAGTTGAAGGGTGCTCCTTGATATGATGTTGTCAAGACTTGAGACAGGTAACTGGTAAGGTTTAGGATGTTTCGTTTCTGAAATGAACACACTGACACAGTGACACAGGTGGGAGCCACACACACGTGAATCGGAACCGTACATTTTCGCTAGCTACGGATGTACAGCAAACTCGATCATCGCCTCAAATTACTTCATGAAAAGTCCAATACGTCAACTAAGAAGTTCCAGCGTTACCAGGCAGATGAATGCCAAAGAAAACTTTGAGGTTCAACTCGCTTGTCTGAGATTGATTTCAAGCGTTAAAGAAAACGGTGATAGTAGGGTGCGCTGGCCTAAAATGTACGGTTTGAACTAGGGAGAGGTGAGTAACATAAATAACTGTAACAGGATAGACGTCATATGAAGTCATCGTTACTGAATGTTCTTCCACGGCGCGGGACCGGATATTCATATATCTTGTAGAAAAAGGCTCTGAATAGTTTGAGTGCAACCATTGCACGAAATACACAAATGTAAGGTATGCTAACTAACCTCAGCTTTGACGACTATCGATTGTTGAACATTCAGGAAGGGGATGCGAAATTTGGATATTAAAGTACTTAGAGAATGAGTTGCCATACATACATTTGAAGAGCTACAAGTACGACCTCTGCTACTTGCCTATTCCGTTCTTCCAATTGTTTACTTGACGGTAGTATCACGTGACCAGAGTACGGGCGTTAGGTTCTCAAGGTTGATTCCGTCAGCGAGGCTTGATAAGAGGGGCGACCCATTCGACCAATCCAATTCGATTGCAAACCTTTAGGCTTCCTTTTTATTTCACACCCTCCACCACTATCATGATGGCTTCCAAGCAGTGGCAGTAACACAAATCTATTGGTTGTGGCGAACCTCCAAAATCGGTCGAACCGACAAGCAGCCCCGCGTTTATGGCGCTTGTTACTTCATACCTGCCTCTTTGGAGATGGACGTACTATCGCCCCGCTCCTCAGATACCAATCGAGGACACCATGTGTGCGCTCACACTGCTCTACTTCCAATCGGTGCAATTGTTGCCCATTGTTTTGCTAGTCCTTCAGCTGTACCGACGGGAACGTACCTACTTTGGCTCGTTCGGTTCCTGCATATCAATATCCCCTATGAACTAGGCTATGAAGTAGATACGAGCCCAAGTGGGATGTGATAAAAGTGAATATAAAGGTAGGAGGACTTTCTCATCTTTGCAGGCTTACTCCGTAAGTATCTCAGCCGCTGCTTGAATAGTCAAAATGGCACCTCTTTCCTCTCTTCTTCTTTCTTTGGGTCTTGCAGTTCCATGTTTTGCGGCTTGCAATGCGGATAATTGTTTGCGAGCTTTACGCGCACCATCTCGACTCGAGGAGGCTCAATCGTTCTGCGCTACCTTTACCACTGCTGCCGTCTCTGCTGCGAGCGCCATTCCTTCTTATGCCGTTGTAGGATGTACCGGAGATGTTGCAAGCAGAGTGAGTAGTGCATGTACTTGCATCGCAAGCTCGACTCCGGTCACTTCAACCTCGAGTCCTCTCACTACAAGTACTTCCGTCTCAGTCACCATAGAATCGACAAGTTCAGCACCAACCAGCTCGCCTACAGGCTTTCCTTCAGGCCCGAAAGCGTGTGGGAATTCGGAGTTGAGCTGTCATAATACTACAGTGGCGGAGGACCTGTGTTGTTTCAATGCGCCAGGAGGGCAGTTATTACAAACACAATTTTGGGATACTGCACCAAGCACTGGTAAGCCTAAACTTTGCGTCTCAGTTATGGTAGCAGAGAAAGAGCGGGCAAAATAATCTGGCATGGAAAGTTAGCTAATGTGAACTCAAGGACCAAACAATTCATGGACTCTTCACGGGCTTTGGCCAGATAGATGTGATGGCACCTACGACGCGAACTGTGATGCATCCCGAGAATACTCCAATATTACCCAAATCCTTCAATCGTATGGAAAAACAGATTTATTGGCATACATGGGCAAATACTGGAAGGATTATCAAGGGAATGATGAGAGCTTCTGGGAGCACGAATGGGACAAACACGGAACCTGCATCAGCACGTTGGAGCCAAGTTGTTATAATGGATACAAAGGACAGGAGGAAGTGGTTGATTATTTTGAAAAGGCTGTAAGCTTGTTTGCGGGACTAGATACTTATGCTGTAAGCTTCGAATGTTCACTTCTTGTAACCACGATTACTGACACAAACCGTAGTTTCTAGAAGCTGCGAGTATCATTCCCTCAACTACAGCAACTTACACCTTTACCCAAATCCAAGACGCTTTGACTGCAGCTCACGGATTTCCTGTCACCATCTCCTGCAAGGGAGGCGCCTTAGACGAGGTATGGTACCACTATAATGTACGAGGAAATGTTCAAACCGGAGACTTTGTCCCAACTTCCCCAGATGGAAGTAAATCTTCATGTCCGGATAATGGAATCAAGTACCTACCAAAATACCAGACAGCAACACCAACGTCAACGACTACTGGAAGTATTCCGACTTCAACCGCAGCTCCTTATACCGGCAGGGGATTTTTACAAGCTTATACTGGGGGAACAAACAAGGGGTGCTTAATCAGTGCGGGGACATGGTACACAACCGGTACCTGCGCTGGTTACACAGCCGCAGCTTCGGGTAATTACCCTTCCCACCTATCGCAAGAAACTCAAAAGCTAACATCACTACCAGGCGACGGTTTTACACTCACCAGTAGCAAAGGTCCTTGTGCTATGATTGCAAATTCATTTTCTTGCGCCGCCACCAATACAGCGGGTGAGGTCTTCACGGTAAGTCGACTCCTTGTATCCTTGGACCAAACTGCAATACTGATGATGTGATGCAACTAGAATCTCAATGGCTCGTTGGCTTATGCTGCGAGCTCTACTTTCTACGCTGCTGCGATTCCTACTGGGTCGGTGCAGCAGAAGGTTTATACCACGGGGAATACTACTAGTAATGCTGTGGAGGTTTCTTTTGTCTGGCAGGGTATCTAGTGAGATCTTTGTTTGTGCATGTTAGTGGAGTTTGGACTTGGGATTTCTCTTAGGTATGGCTAGGAAGAGGAATTTACTAGTACGTGCTCTACCTATTAGCGAGGTAATGAGGTTATTTAAGTAAGTACTTTTACTTGTATTTCCTTAATCAGAAGTATATAAACAAGGTCTATTCTTATATATATCAATACCGCTTTAACATATGTACATCAGACTTTTTAAGCTCACGATACCCACTTTACTGATTAATCTCCGTAAACAAGCGTTTTCTTAAGTAGAATTGTATCAAAAGGTCAGAATTAAAGCTATCGCAGAGGACGTCTAAAAATAAGAATATGTAATACTAATTAGAATGCCCACTATTACTCGAGTCTATCTCTTTGTCTACATTGTTAGATTCCCCTCCCTGATACGGGGTTATAATAGCATTACCGGCATAGCTATAATACCTACTAAAACAACGCTCGTACAAGGGTATTTCGTAAAGTATACACTCTCGTCTTGTTACTTTGATACCTCTTGGGTTGTGGTGTTGAGGCTCGAGAGCACTTCGAAACCGATAAAAGTAATACTACCTTCGTATTCTAATATCTACAAGTTTGTGATGTTTCAGAGGATTTGCGCACGGAAAGAGCGATTTATGGTGTAGACTATGAATACTAATTTTACGTCGTAAACGACTTTAATTACAATAGTTGTAAATCAATTGCAAATCACTTCTTGATCCGCATTCGAGAGTTGATTTTGGGACTTTATATAGACGTTAAAATAATCGCAAGGCTTAATTCGTAAAGTGGGTACAAAGTGGGTATTATAAGCTTGGAAAGTCTGATGTACGTATGCCCACCTTGAGAGGATAGTGAAAGGAGTTAGATAGTAAATACTTATTTCTTAGTTTTTACCAGCAATCAAGTTATTATATGTGTCTTTTTTTAGGGCGATCTCTTTTGTATAAATTATTTAGTAGCATAATTAAAGCAATTTAGAACGTTGGTGTCCCTCTATGAACACGGACCACTCAACAGTGCATTCTCGGCCGCAGTTGAGGGGATAATGAGGCTAAATAGATCTCATGATCGTCTCGGTTGTAGTGGCAAACTCTCGGAGATCAAACTCCCTCCCAGAGCCCTTTGCATACGCCATGTCATCTCTTTTCCTTGGAATGTTCATCCCAAGTTTGCCAGAACAATCTATATCTTCAGGATTATCTCTGAAGTCTGTAATTTATTGTCATTAAACATCATTAAAACAATCTCTTATCTACCCTCCAACGGTGGCTAGTTTTACGCAATCACCCAACTTTGCAATGAACCACCTGGCGCCATTCAAGATTAGCACGTCTATATAAGCTGTTTTTATGAAGGTAAGTTCCACTTCTTTACCACTGCCAAGGCCCATCCCCTCAGGATTACCTCGTCGGTACTCGACACCTTCCGCATCCATGTCAACGAGGTTTCCCCGGATCACGGGCTTGAAGGGTACGTGATTGGTGTTTTAATTGGTGCGCTTTCCGGGAAAAGTACCTGTGACCGGCTTTCAACGCGGGGATGATGGCGGGGAGAATCATGGATGTCTCTTTCGATGAAGTCACTTGTCACTCTTCTTTCCCCTGGCTTCCCCAGAGAGGGGGGTTCTTGTGCCTAGGTACACGTGGGGAAATTTATAAATTTGAGCGTTAATCCCATTGTTTTTATTTTCTCTCTTCTTTTTCTCTGCTCCTGGTAAGTTGATTCGGTTCAACTTTTGTCACTCGTTAGATCGGTCGAGATGTTTGTCCTTCTTAATTCCAAGACTTTTGGTGCGTTGGTACTGGCTTCTTTTCTGGTTGATGCTACGCCCTTTGAAAGTCAATTGGAAAAGCGTCTAGACAATAACCTTGCCAAAACTCCAATCTTAGGGTAATGTCTTTTCTTTTCCTTATTCCTTCTCCTTTTGACTTGTCTAACTGATTGTTCTAGTTGGAACTCGTATAATCATTATAGCTGCTCACCAAATGAGAAGATCATAAAATCTAATGCCCAGGCTTTGGTGGACCTTGGACTCCAGGCTTTGGGGTACAATTATGTGGTTGTTGACTGTGGATGGACGGTCCCTGATCGTGCGAGTGATGGGCAATTGCAGCCAAATCCGGACTTGTTCCCTAGCGGGTACAAAGCGTTGGGAGACTGGCTTCATAAGCTGGATCTGAAGTTCGTAAGTCTAGTCTTGACCGTTAAGAAAGAGTCAGTGAAATGTGGTCTCACTAACTTTTTTTTTTATCAAGGGAGTCTATCAAGATGCGGGGATCAAAACTTGTATGACTGGGCAACCAGACCAAGCCGGCAGTCTGAGTGAGTTCTAGCACTTCTCCTTTTATCCCACTATGCTGGTGGGAGACAGTGTACATACTGACAGGTGATATTTGAAGACAACGAAGCTACGGATGCAAAAACATTTGAATCTTGGGGCGCAGATTTGTTGAAGTACGATAATTGCTATTCAGATGCCGATCTGAACTATCCTACCGTATCATATACCCCCAAGACTTCACCTAAAGGTGCAATGACAGTAATGAGCAAAGCGATCCAGAGTTTAAGCAAACCAATGATCATCCAGATTTGCAATTGGGGTGTGGATTTCCCAAGTGCTTGGGCACCTGAGATTGGAAATTCATGGAGAGTTACTAATGATATTACGGGGGCATGGAGAACCGTGCCGAGAATCTTGAATCAAGTTGTTCCTCAGACTACTTACGGCCAACCGGGAAGGGTAAGTTTACTGGTCCTGTTAATTTGGTGCTTTTCAGACAGACGTGGAAGCTGACTACTTGATAGTGGCTTGATTTGGATATGCTTCAAGTTGGTAATAACCTCTTCACCGAGCCAGAGGAGCAAACTCATTTCAGTCTCTGGGCTATCATCAAGAGTCCCTTGATTATCGGTGGTGCTTTGAGTGACACCCAGACAAACATTGTAGCTAGTTCTTTGGCCATTCTCTCGAATAAGGATGTCATCTCTTATAATCAGGATGGCCTTGGAGTACCAGCACGCTTCGCAAGACGCTACACAAAAGAAGGCTATGAAGTCTGGTATGGTCCTTTGACTGAAGACCGTACTGTTGTTGCTGTGATCAACCTCTTCAACGAGCCTAGAAGTCTTACGCTAGATTTCCCGGATATTAGCATCCAGAAGGCAAACACTGTCAAGAATATCTGGGCCAAAACCACTGCTGAAAATGTTTTAACCTCATATACCGCTGAAGTTGGGGCTCATGGAACGATGCTCTTGGAATTAGGGGGGACAACTGCTTTTGGAATCTACAACGTTTCTGATGCTGTGGGTATTGCCACAGAGTAAGTCGACTTCCGCAATTGACGGGGACTATACTAATGCATTCTATAGATTCACATTCAAAAACGTGTACGCCAAAAGCACAAGCAAGAACCTCATTGCCAGAGTCAAATTCGAAGTAGAAAGTCTGGACAACGAAACAATCCTAATGAACCAAGCCACATACACACTCCCAGCCGGTCAAACCGAGCTCACAATCCCCAACTTCCCACTACAAGCAGGAAACAACAACATCGTGACAGTCGACACGCGCCTCACCATCACCGAGTTAAACGTCTACGATTCCACACCCATGCTCCTCGGCGCCGACATCTTCGAAATCGACGCCCCAGGAACCTTCACCCAGTGCCTCACCGGCCTCTGTCTCCCCGTCGGCTCCAAGATCGGAAACCTCTCACCCACCGTCTTGGGCACCGCCGGCATCATGTCTCCCCCCGGCGCCGGGCCAGGACCCAAATACGCCAATATCTACTTCACCAATAACGACATTGCGTTCCAATCTGCCTTTGATCTGGGTACTAATACTCGTAATCTTACTATCAATGTCAATGGTGTTATTACGCGGATCGAGGTCCCGCTTAGTGGGAAGAGCTCGGAGTTGTATACGGAGCATAAGGGGTGGCAGGATGCGGGGCTGTTTCCGGTGTTGTTGGAGGGGTTTCAGGAGGGGGGGAATATTATTAAGGTTGGGAATGAAGGGGGTGAGGGGGGGTTGGTGCAGTATGCTGCGGACTTTGTGGGGATGGAGGTTTATTGGTAGGGGTTTCTTGTGGTTTAGTGGATTTATTATATTATCTTATAAATAAAACTTTTCTTGAGGTTAGTGTTCAACTGAAGATATACATGACGACGACCTCTATGTGCACCGTTGATAATAATGACCAATCTTGTTTAAACCTTATGCCTGACTTGTTCAGACTGGAAGTAGCAAGGGGGAGTTATATTAAACCATATCAGTTTAGATCTCTCTAGATATTAATTCAATGCATGGAATTTCGAACACTCGTATGTTAATCATGGATAAACGATGTCCTCCTCAATCTCGTCTAACTTTCTCCCGTGAGTTCACATATTACCTCTGATAGTATAAACATCGATTCGCTCAATCAATCTCCTCTCAAGTTTCTTCAACTTTGAAGAGTACTCTTCTCTTCCAATAGGTAGGAGAAAAGCGGATTCTTCACTGTTAAGTTGGGCTTACTGTGTTGATCTAAGTCGGGAACTCCCTTACCTTCATGACCATAAAGGTATCGACTGTAGGAACACTTTGTAGTAAACTTGTAGGCTATTGTAATAATGTCCTTCACTCACTTGTATCAGTTTTCTGTACTGCACGTTTCAATGCTGTAGACAAGCATTCGGGTCAATAGGTTCATTATAATGGAACTAGGGCCGAGCCTTGGAGATTATTTAGGAACTATAGTATGGTCAATGAAATTCTTCCTCTGTTAATAGGACCACAAAGTTTGAATTACATATCTTGGAACTTTAGGATAATTGAGTCTGTAGTACCTCCGTTAATATGGGTTTGTCGGGTAGTCATTAGGTACTAAGATATCATCTCCAACTGGTCTTCCGCAGCTGCACATGGGGTACATTGCATACCCGGATTACGTGAGCGAAACAGGTATCCGGGAGCTTCACTTAAGGATAACGTGTTTGAAAAAGCAATGCCACGAAAAAAAGCCGGGTACGACATGTCAGCCTTTGGAAGTAAGATGGTTGGCTGGAATCGATCAATTGCTCTTCTCATTATGATACAAAGACTGAGTTTCCGTATTCCTCCCATTTTCGGAAATCATTTACTGCATCGCACCCTCTCTTCGTTATAAGGAAATATACCTCTCCGCAATAATCTCAATTTGCCAAATTGATTCTCACAATCCATCGGAAAAGCACATCTTCTTCCACTCATCATGTCTCCTAAATCAACATTCGTCTTCATCCATGGATCATGGCATAACCCAAGCACCTGGGACAAAGTTGCTCCTCCCCTCGAAGCTCAAGGCTACAAATGTGTTTTAGTCTCTCTCCCTTCAAGTTCACCAACAACCACAGCATCTACAACATTCTTAGACGACCTTACCGCGGCCCGGAACGCAATTATTTCCGAGACAACACAAGGGCGTGATGTTGTAGTTGTGGTACACTCATACGGAGGAATCGTAGGCGCTAGCGCCATCAAAGACCTCGCCAAACCAAAAGAAATCACACCAGAAAAGAAATCTGGTCATGTAGTCGGCCTAGCTCTGATAGCAACCGGCTTCGCAGCGACCGGAATGAGTTTCCTCGACCCCATGGGCGGAACACCGCCACCCTTCTTCACACTCGATCCAAGTGGCTTTGCCGTCCTGGCCGTGGACCCGAGAGATTTCTTCTACCACGATCTTTCCGATGAAGAAGCAAAGTATCGTGTGGGTAAGCTCGGAAAACAAGCCTTCGCGGCTTTGAAGGATGGGGGAGAACATGTTTATTCGGGTTGGAAGGATGTGCCGTGTTGGTTTTTGGCTACGGTTGAGGATAGGGGTCTGCCGATTGAGATGCAGAGGATGCTTGTTGGCATGGCGAGGTCAGAGGGTGCTGATGTTGTGTTGAGGGAGGTGCAGAGTAGTCATTCGCCGTTTTTTAGTAGGTCGGAAGAGACTGTGGAGTTTTTGGTTGATGCAGTTACCGCTTTTGCGAAATGAAAACATGGATCCTCTATTTTTGTTTAGTCAAACTCCGCTCAAAATAAAACCTGTACCTATGGTAATTCGAATAAGATATACTTATATAATACCTATAGCTAGAAGAGCATAGACTTAGAATCTAGGAGCGGTAGCGCTAAGGTACTAAGCGTACGAACTAGAAATACCAAAAATCGTCCCTGCCCTATATAAGAACCTGGGCCTTATGAAATGGGCCCCGAAATCCCGGTCTCTTAAACTCCTCCGCGAAGGTATTAGGCGCCTAATAGTAGCTAGGATAAGCCACGGGGACTTTATAATCTACTATACCCGGTTCAACCCTCCTGATACCATCCTTGAGACCGGCGGTTACTCCTACGGTAAAGAAAAGACGCTATTTCACCTTCTCTTCTGCCGAATAGTTAAGCGAAAGGCTTCCGAACTTATAGATAGGGCTAAACGCGACTTACGGCTCCTCTTTAGACCATTCTCGAAAAAGCTCTTTCGAGAACTCTCCTATAAATCTAGCTTCTACTTTAAGATCTGCCCTCTACGGCTGGTCTCGGGTTAGCCCCATTACTTTCTTTCCTTCTTTATTATCCTATCTCTTTTTCCCGTCTAGTTATAATGGTTATCTGGGAAGAAGGGCCTCTCTTTAACCTGTCACCTGTAGAATAGTCTTTTATTTACACCTCCAGAAGCCTAGGGTACCCCTCTAGCGTCCTTTGCCCTAATTAGGGATTCTTAAAACCTAGCACAAGAAGGCTAGTTGTATTCACCGGATGTTAAATAAAATAAAACAGAATTAGGTAACCGCAAAGTGATATTATAAATCCGTCCTATCACTACTTAATCATCTTCTCCTGACTATCCTTGTATCTCTGCATCTGTAACTTGAAATCGTTCTTGAAAGTGTTGACGTTCAAGAAAGCCCTCCTCAGATGTTCCTTGGTTAATTTTCCGTTCCCATCTCCCTCTTCCTTCGCCGCCCGAGCCAAACCAAGAGCTGTCGTGACGACGTTTCGGATCTGTCTGCCGTCAAGACCTTCTCTGTATACAGTGTCCTCGAGCCAATCCAAGATACCATCCTTATCGGTGTAGCCTTCAATGAGGCGGTTATCTTCTAGCTTGTCAAGGAAATTTCGGAAGATCGCTTCTGTCTGTTTTTTGTCCAGACTTTCGAAGCGAATGGCCACGTGAATACGTGAGACGATAGCAATATCGAAGCTTGCTATATGGTTGGTGGTTAAAAACATGATGCCGTGATAGTACTCGAGTACACGCAGAAATACTGCATCAGAGCACGTTAGTTTCCGTCACAGCATTATGTGATCTAAGCATTTGCGCGCACCTGAGACTAAAGCATTTTTGTCTGCCGATTGAACTTTGCTGCCTCGTCCGCGGCTCTCGAGGAATACATCAGCCTCATCGCTGCGAATTTAAATTAGAATGACTTGGAAAGACAAATATATAGTCTATAGTGGACTGATTTGTATGGAAGAACAAACATGAGGAGAATGGCGTGCCACTTTGTAGCTAATGCAAATATTCTCGAGAGATTGGCCTCTACATGCTTGGCTTCTGTACCCACGTCGGCGACGCTCACGGAGAACAACGGCTTCTTGGTAGCTATGGCCATCATTTCTGCTGTCGACGTCTTCCCAACTCCCGGGGGTCCTATGCAAGATGTGTTAATATAATAGTATGAGCTAATGAGATTCTGTAACCCTTATCTGAAAGGGGTGAATGCTGAAATATTACCGTATAGCAGGACGACAAGTCCTTTCCCCTTTCCTGGAATAATATCATCCACTTCGAGCTTTGTATTCTTCTGTTCTGTGTCATCGTCTCGTTCTCCTGATTGCATTGTCGTATGACTACGAACAAGGTCTAACAGTAGTCCTTTGGTGCCCGTGTCTATTCCATGTCCGTTAGGTGACTCAAATAGAATTTTTGGAACGGGAGAGCTCACCCCTGGGCTTTCGAGTATCTCGATTGGATTTCTTATTGTCTTCAGAATCATCAGCAAGCTTGAGAAGGCTAAACTGAGTATTCATGTCTTTCTTGCTGCCTGCGGTGATCGGACTTAAGCTCGTTACCTGCAGCTGTGCCCATTCCTTATTTGCTAGAACATAGCCTAGAACTCGTGGCGGGCATATCAGATACTGGTCATCTTCCCATTCTTTATCACCGGCCTTCATGTCAAATCGGAGCCTGTATCTTTTATCTAGACCTTCATTGCTTTGACAGTCTGAACACATGCACCCTGGGCCTCCGTCTGCTGGCTCAAGGGGTCCGTTTCGCCCTTCATCTCGGGCGTACTGAAAGAAGGAATCGTAATCTACCATGACTCTGCTTCGGACCTAGGAAAGAGTTCAGTCTTCTTGGAGCCTCAAAAATCATGTCCGAAACTGAGGAGATCTTACGTCGGTAGATTTAACGTTTGGAATAAGTGATTCAGTAGGTTTCCTCCCAGTATAGCTCAATAGAAACGATAGATCGTTCGAGCTTGAAGAGCGCAAATCTGCCACATGTCCACCCTAAAATCAGAAAGATTACCTCCATTAGCGTTTGTCTCTGGTGGATCAGTTATAACACAGGATAGCAACGAACCTCCTTATCGTGTTTCGCGAATCCCTTCTGTTCCGAAATAGCTTGGCCGCCGTAATCAAAGAGTCGTTGGTCCTCTTTGGCCTCGCATATCTTACGGAATTTCATGCCACGCTCAATAAGCCGCTTCCTGACATCTTCATGCTGAGGATGCAGCTCGAAAGGAAAGTAGGGTAGGGAGGTTAGCGGTAGATGTCCGTCGAATTCTTCGAATTCCAGTGTGAAGTCAATTCGCCGAAAGTTGCCGTCTTTCCAGTCGTATGTCCATGCGTCCAGCTCCCAGGGATTATAAGTCCTTCCACCATTACGCATCGGGAGCTTTTGTGGCCAAGTGCTACAATTATCCTTGACCACAAACACCTGGTCCTCGCCCTGGAAAGGCTTGCCGAAAATCAAAGTCCCTGGCGGAAAAGCTGTCCACAAGTCCGTAAACTGAATAGTCTCTGGGTCGATCGTGTTCTCTTCAACTTGCTTTCTGTAGTTGGGTCGCATCTTGAAGTACTTGTCCAGTTTCTCGTCGCCTGAGTCCCCGCTTGAGATGACATCTAACAGCCGCTTCATATCCTCGCGTGCTACCCTTTGGGCATCGGTTTCATCTTGGGTGCTTTGCTGAGCCACAGAACTAAGCTCATCGAAATGGAAGATGATAGGTTCGAATGGCGACTGGAGAGTAACGGGGGAGTCACGGAAAATATGATATGGGTAATGGCCCAGATGCTCCTTCAGCAATTCCCATAGTTCGGGGTTGATGATATCGATCTCGGAACTGTTGGCCAATTGGTACCGCATGAACTTGGCATCGAAGACATTCTTGCGCAGTATGAATGCCCGTTGCTTCTGGTCCTCACGCTTGACTGTCTGGAGCTTACTGGCCTGTTCGATAGGCTCGCCTGTTTCTGGGTCACTCCTGATGATCACCACCTTGACGCGAGGGTCGGAGTTGTCCTCTTCGATTTCCTGGTAGAGCTTTTTATCAGCATGGCTATAAGGTAAGAAGGAAAACTCGCCTGGTCAGCCTGTCTATCACCTACTACTGACCGGCGTTGAGGTCTTTCTCATTGGCCTTTCCCTTTGGCGTGAGCGCTTCTGCCGTCTGAGGAACACCACTGTACTTAATCTCCAGCTCAGACAACTTTTTCTCAATAGCTGCAAGCTTCTCAGCCAGGTCCTGAATCAGAGTCAGCTTATGCTAGGTAAGTAATTTTGATCGCTGTGGCCACATCTTACCGAGACAGAAGGTCCTTCAGCTATCGTAGTCATATTTGCTGCTGTTATTTGAATTGGTAGTGCAAGTAGCAGAAAGGATTTGGAACGGTACTTTACGTGGTTGAGGGGGAGATCTAGCTACTAATAAATCTGGAGGTAAAAGCATCTGGTTGCAAGTGATAAGTATCGACCTAGATGAGGCTCTGAGCCTTGCCCTATATATCAGCATGCTGAAGTAACCTTCCACGCGTCTCTTATCGCAGACAACCTTTACACATACACCCCAGTCTTGCAATATTGCATGGTTTAAATATTTGAGCGGAGACACAGCTGGAGCTCAGAATTTTGTCCTCTGAGTGTGGTTACACAAGCCTTAAGCGGAAGTGGTGTTCCGTTGAGGCTATACGATTCCTTGTTGTTACTGTAGGGTAGGATTTGAGGCGGGGTACAAAAGGGCCAGGCTCGCTTCCACCCGCATGACAGTAGTATCCAATTAATACTTTTAATATACTATACCTTTCAAATACTCCTCCCCCTCCCCCCCTCTTAATTGTCTGTAATCCCCACTTTGTGACAAGGGGTGTACAGGAGCGAGACCCTTTCCTGAAGGATTTCATGCATTGTAACGCTCTCTTTCGCTCCAGTACAGTAATATTAGGCCTACCATATTTCACACGTTACATCTGGTGGATTTAACCCATGAGTTTGTTTTTATGGTTGGGTGGCAACCTGGAGTGTAAGATCGAGTTCAACACGCGGAACTGGGCAGTTGGGTGTAAATTCAAAAGTCGACCGGTATATCCAGGAAGAGGATGCCTGGGTTTGAATACGAACTGACAACATTGTGTGAACTCTCCACTAGAGCAAACCACTCTTCCAATCCAAGCTCTTGTCCTTAAGGAATTTTAACTTGTCACAGCCTGACTCCAGCCTGACCTTTTCTAATGATAAATATCCTCCACATTCACATACTCAGTGGAGGTAGGAGTAGTTATGTCGGAAGGGCTTGGAACATTACAAAAGATCCGAAGGTTCAGTAAAAAAGACCTGTAAGAACATATTCCAAATCAGCCACTTGAAAACAAGTTCTAACTAAGATGTTTGTGACTTAACATGATTGGCAGTGAAACGCTAGAACGCTGTGAGAACCGCCAGAGCGAATTCAGGTCTAAGACGGCGGAGAAATTTACCAAATCAGAGCAGTCGGCTTTGAATGTAGACAGCAAAGAGGCGTTCGAGATATTCTGGAAAGATGTCTTGAGTAAAAAACGCGGGTTCGACGTCAAGCGCGAGCACGGACGGAGAAGAGCCGGAAAGAAGGTCACCTCTTTATCATCATCCGCGTACGACATTATACAGAATTTTGGTTCTTTAGTAAATATTATCAAGGACTTCGGTGCGCCGTTTGGCGGAATGGCAATCGGTACTATTTGCTTTCTCCTCACTGTATGATATCCGCCTCGAAAATATAACTTGAATCTACAAAGCAGCTAAGCTTTTTAAACAGATCGCCAAAAACCGAACCAAGATGGAAATCCAAATCAATGATACTTTACTTCAAATACGAGATCGACTCCCGGGCGTAAAGATGTACCAACAAATCTATGATGACGACACGGAGCTCGGTCAGCATTTGCAATCCAAAATCGTGGATGCCTATGATAGCTTTATTCTCTTCTGCGTTGAAGCGTCAGAATTCTATTCAATGAGAGCCATAAGTAAGTATCTGACTTCGTCTGCATCCCACATCCAAGCCCACCGTTATACTGATCTATGAGATAGACCGCTGGATAAATTCATTCGGGAATAATACAGACCTCGATGACAAGGTGATGAGTGTTCAGAATGCCATCGTAGATGTGAGACGAGTTTCTGAAGAGCTCCTCAACCGTACTGTGACGGAAGTGAAGAGAATCAACCTCGGTAGGATTTCCTCGCTTTTCTTCCAATCGAGTCACACTTTGTCCACGTGAGACTGACAGTCGCAAACCAGAATTGCTAGAAGGTCGAGATCAAGAGAGACTAGAGAAGATCCGGGTCGATCTTAGACTAGAAGTATACTCACCCAAGGCTCATCAAGCCCGGCTGAAGAGGCACAAAAGTGATCTCGAGGCTGAGTTCGGGTCACATTATGAATTTGAGTCACCGCTATACAAGATTGTAGAGAACGATGCAAAGTTCCAGGCGTGGCGCAGTAGCAAAACTTCACGCTTGCTACTTCTCTCTGGCCGCAACTCAGTCTATGACGCCCCTCACTGTTGGGTCTCTCCTGTCGCGCTCGACATGATCAAATTCTTGACAGATCCAGCATCCAAAAAGGACTCAGACTTTTGTGTATTCTATATTTTCGGTCTGTGTGATGAGCATGAGCCATTCACCAATGTACTTGCATTCTTTATTCACCAACTGCTTTGCCAAAATAAGCGATCGCTACACCATCCAGATCTTTTCGAAGAACTGAACGCGGACTTGAACGCCTATGTGCAGGATGCTGCGGGAAAAGAAAGCCGTGGCCCCGAAGAGCATCTTCAGGCCATATTGCTGCGGGTTGTTAATTCATTTGAAGTGGGTCAAACAATATGGTGCATTCTCGACCGCGTGGACAAGTGTCAGACATCTGATGAGAGAAAGCTATGGAGGCATCGCAGGGCAATATTGAAAGTGCTAAGTCACGTCGTAGCGAGGTCGACGATCAGGCTAATGGTTCTCGCTGTGATTAATACCAGCGACTGGGATGTCGAGAACTTTGTGTCTGAGATTCAAGGAGAGCAGTCTAGGGAGGAAGTGACGTTGCTGACATATGATGAGGAAGAAGCTTTATATCAGTCCTAGACAGTGTTTTGGTTTTCCCCGCCTCATTAGTTAGCCAATCTTGATTTGACAAGTGTGAGCGTGTAGAGTAAACCACTGCTTGCTATAATGAATACGTAGTTTAACTAAACACTTTAAGTATTTATAAAATTAACTCTATTTTGTTATTTAAAACCTAATTAAAGTACTATTATATAAAGGCTCTATAGCGAAACAATTAAGTAATTCTTAAATTAGCCTTTTTTAGCCTTTTCAAATTATTATACTTGAGGTCTAGCACAGTGTAACTCATTGATCCTAGTATTCCTAGGATACGAAAACGAGAAGTCTAGATTATCCTAAATAACTCGAATAAATAATTTAGTTGTGCGAGGCTTTGGGTATTGTAGTAAAATGATTTAAGGAGGCTCCAGAGTAGTAACTAGGCCCTCTTACAACGGGAACCCAATCTTGTATATGTAATGGGGAATTTTCACTGGGAAGACTTCGGGGATGTGGGATGTATTGTTTAGTACTATTTTTATTTTATTTTTGAAACTTTGCCAAATCGAGAGCTAGCTCCTTGGAAGTCTTTACTCGGTGCATTTGTCAAAGATATGAGCGCGAGAGGAAACGAGAAGTAATAACGGGCAGACGAAAAAGCATTGCGAAAGCTATGGCAGGACTTTGGGTGCAAGAAAAATCAGTCTGCTTCCGAAAAAGGCTACCCTCCGAGGGGCACTTAGAAGAACAAGAGACAAGGCATTTATTGCCTAACTCTCCTATCGCCACGTAGCCAGTGACAAAACCTCTCCAATTCGGCCTCTGTCAGTTTTCTTTCATCGACAACCTTCAAAGGTCCAGGTTGAATCGCAACAGATAATGTACCCACCTCCGGCCCAGCGATCAACCTGCCAACCATGAGCTCCTCCTCAACACTGAAGCCATCCTTGAGCACCACTAGTCCTTTATCAACCAACCCTTGTACTGCGTCAACTAACCATACAATACAAGAGTACCCTCCCAAGTTAGAAATCTGCAATCTCTCCAGCGTATCGCAACTTCTCACTCTGTTCCGATCCATATCGACACGCGCCAAAACAGTATCGACTTCGCTAAACCACTCCTCAGCATCTTGACCCGAAGGAAGCGAGGCAATTCTGTAGAGAACAGCGAGCCTGCGGGCCTTGGAAAGATCTACAATATCTCGTCGCTCGTAAGACCACGAATCTGTATCCTTGTTATATATTGCGTGATGCATTGTGCCATCGAGATGTGAAGGATGTGTGATGAAGATAGTCCGATGGAACTCGTTGTAACCTGGACGATTGTAACCGACGTAAATGGAGTCACGGCGGAGATATGGTGTCCGCACAACAACCTCTTCAGAGCTGCTGTTGGTGTTAATTGTCAAGTCAGTCATTTCAATCATGGCTGAGTATAGATGGGTTTGATTGAACTTGCTTGTTATTCTTAATCTAGTTTTATGAAGTGCTTTTACTAACAAGATTATGATGCGTTCTGGGATAAGATGATAGTTCTATGGCAGACTAAAATAGAGCGAACTTGTTGAGTACTATATAATTGTTGAGGTATCTTGTTTGGCTTCTTTAAATATATTGTTCGGTGTTTTCAGCTTTGTTACTGGGGGTTTTACGTAACGTGCGTTTTTAACGCCTCTCTATTCGCTAAGAAAGCGTTCTCAGGCTGCGAACCAAGAAGAATCTGCCTAATGAGTAAGACCAGTATTCAGTCACTTCAGCTTTTGTCAGATATTCTTCGGCGCCAAAAGTACTATTGAGACCAGTCATGTCATTCCTCGGGATTGGCTTCGAGCGCGAAGCGAAGCCAAAGCCAGATTAATTAATGGCCAAGCTCAGCCGACCAGCGGCTTTGTGTTGTGAACAATGACTCATTGTTAAGCGAGGGTTTATTACTACGCTGCTACTGTGTCACTTGCCTGGTTTCTTTGTTCCGCCTATTCGTTATTTAATTGCTTTGATTCGGCCTCGAACAGCCGGCCTACGATCATATAAGATTCCAACACACACTCTCCAAGGCTTCGTATTCAAGTCTCCATTATCTTCATCGTTACAAACTCTCTAAGAGCCTGTTCTACAAGACCTCATACACTAAACCACAAACATCATGGCAGTCCTTGAAATGCTAAAGATAAAACCCTGCCCTGTTCTACATTGGGTTCGGTATGAGTATTGTGGTTGCTATTACAGAAGCTTTTGGAGGCTCGGACGAGATCCGCTATGCAAGACAAAATTCTTCTTCGAGCACGGTAAGATCTCTTGCAAAGTTTACTTTAAAGCTGCAGACAAATGCCCTATATGTCGCAAGACCGAAGAGCATACCCCTGAACACATCCACCCGGGCAGTGTGATCAAAACAGAGGCAAGTCCTCCCTCCCATACTACCAGCCCCAACGTTCTACAGTCCGAC
>UNPT01000436.1:0-41667 GCA_900536445.1 Hymenoscyphus occultus
TGGTCTACTGCCTCTGCAGTTCCCCCAAAGTACGTCTGTCCGACTCGGTTCCGTTCAAGGACTTTAGAAGTCCCGGCGACAAATAGTTGCTGTATATTTGGGATAGGAGGGAGGGGGTAGGGGTAAGGGGGGGCCCAGGAGGAGCCATCTCCTCGGAAGGAAATAGATTATTTAGTCTAAGGAAGAAGAGACAAAATCGTTTAGAACAAAAAATTTAGTCCGCGAAAAAAGGTGTGTTGGAATTAAAAGATATAATAATAAGGTTTTAATAGTAACATAGAACTCAACCATAAAACAACCTCCATCTCCTCCTAATACATATCCCGTCTGCTAGCGAGACCTTTTCATATTCAGCGAGCCCCTATTCAAACACATCTCTTCCTATATAAAGAATTAAAGGATTTCACTACTCGTATTAAAGTTATAATTCTAACATAGTACCATATATCAGTAAGACATCGTCACATTCCTAATTTAAAAAAGTTTGTCTCACCCTTTGTACTTATAAAAGTTATACTTATATAGTACTACTAATCAAAACATTATCATAGGGTTTACTAGAAACTAAAACCACTTTATACTAGTATACCTCTAATTAGACTAGATATATTCCTTATAAGACACGTACTACAGAGGAGGTATTATATATAAAAAGTACTTCCTACTTCCTACTAACATTAACATCCCATCTATTACCTACGAAATATCCCACTCTCCTCTAACTCTCATATATAAACCCAAATATAAGAAAACCGTAAACGAGTACTTAATTTAATCCTCCTTCCTTTACTATAACACCAATTAACTAACTAACCAACAATTCATCACTTTACCTACGTATAACCACTATCTTATATCCACCAAACTACACTAAACCAAATCAACCCAAATCAAAAACGTAAATTAAACCAACCTAACTAAAACCAAAGCATTAAACTTTTTTTTTTACCTTACTCTATATATCGCTCGCGTAGTATAGCTAGCTACCTGTATAGTCCTAGCCTCTTTAACTTAACTCAACTCAACTCAACTCAACTTATTTCCCACACTATACTTACCATACCTCATTTACACCATTGTATCCCATCCTATCCCATCCTATCCTATCCCACCTACTCCCCTATTTGCAAACCCCTCCCCCTCCCCCTCCCCCGGCTTCAACTTTCCATTTTGAACTTTGAACTTCTTACTCTACCCTACCTTGACTTACGTCTGGGTTGGATTGCTTCTCCGTCTAAGAATATTTAATCATTCATTTACATCTACTCAATCACTCACTAAATCACTCACTAAATCACTAACTCAGTCACACCATATACACCCCAAAACCCATCCATCCCCCTTACTCCTTCCTCCTCATACCTCCCTCCTCATACCTCCCTCCTCACACCTCATATCTCACACCCAACCCCATCAAACTCAATCACTTCAATCACTTAAACTCAATCACTTCAATCACTTCAATCACTTCAATCACTTAAACTCAATCACTTCAATCACTTCAATCACTTCAATCACTTCAATCACTTCAATCACTTCAATCACTTCAATCACTTCAATTACTTCAATCACTTCAATCACTTCAATCACTTCAATCAATCCATTCTATCAATTCCCATCCCATCCCATCCCATCCCATCCCATCCCATCCCATCCCATCCCATCCCATCCCATCCCATCCCAACCCATCCCATCACCACCCAAACCCAAACCCACTCCCCTCCAAGTAATCCCAAACAAGGCCAAAAAAAAGAAGAAAAAAAAAACCACAAGGCAAGCCAAGGGGGACGAGACGAAAAACTACAGTAGTACTCATAGTGTATCATAAACAAAAAAAAATCCAATAAACCAAACAAAACAAGTGGGTGATAGCTCTCACGCTTCCTCGCATTTCTCTCCTCCATCAGAAAAGAAAAACCACCCTCTCCTCCCTTCCCTCCCCCCCCCAAAGGGAAAAAAAGAAAGAAACAGTATAAACAGATTTAAAAAAAAAAAACCACCTCAAACACTCAACCACGAGTTAGGAAGGAATGGCCAAAAAAGAATAATATAATAACAAAAGGTAGGGAGACAGACGCCAGGGAGAAAACATAAACACAAACGCCTCTCCTCTTTCCCTCCCTATTTCCCTATTTCCCTTCCCTTTCCATTCCAACCCTCCATCCCCCTCATATCCCATATCATATCCTCTTCCCCACCATGATCCATTTCCCAAAGGGGATAATAAGTTGAAAAAACTCCAAGAAAGACAGAAAGTCCCTCAAATACCGGATACCGAATACCGAATACCGACATTCTCGCCCCCCACGAGAAGCAAGGGTAAAAAAAGCCCCTCCCAATAATCCAAAGAGCCTTCCAATTTTTAGTTTCATCCTCCACCCCACAAATCCCCGTTGCTGATTCCCCAAGTGATTCTCCAATGTGACCGGACCAGGACAATCAGGAAATCCAATCCAAGCCCCACCAACTCAATCAAGTCCCTAGTAATTCTCCCTCCCAAATTTGAAAGGGTTGGGGTCAGTCCATTCTCATTCCTTTCCCAGCCAACCCTCCATATGTCAGCTTATCTCACCCTCCTCAACGAGAGTAGTAATCCCCCTCTCCCCGCCATCCCTGAATCCTACACTTTGTTCATGAACAGGCATACTATCAACCGTACTCCTACCCCCAAGAACCATTGGTTTACTCGCTCCCCCGGAGCCCTTGACATCCACCAGTGCCTCTTGCGGATTAGGATTAAGATTGGGTGTATTCGACAGGGAGCCGTTGGTAAATTCTTTATGAAGGGGTGATGATGTTTTGGGTGATTTGTCACCACTGTTGCGATTGGAATTCCGTGGGGAGACGCGGCCAGTCTGTAATATGAGATAGTGATTAGTTAATATCCATTATGTATGGATGTGATGTGATGCAATGTTTATGAACGGAGGCAGTAGATAAGGCATAGCAAGTAAAGCAAAGAATAATTCAGAATGGACGCAGAAACATATATAGAAGGATCTGCTAACGTTATAGCTGAGCAATCAATAAACAAAACAAGGTAGGCAGGCAGGCAGGCAGGCAGCAATCGAGTAAGCGAATAAGCGAGGGTTATTGGCTCGTTTCAAAAGACGTGCTGGTCGTCAATGGTGAGTACAAAACTCATTACATGTTTGCAAAAGCAACGAGGCAGGTAGCGTAAAGGACAATTTCCCAATGGCAAGATATATCAGCAAACAGCAAAATGAACTTCTGGTGCCATGACAAGCGCACAGTATCCTGCGCAATAAGATAGCAGCATGCTGAGTATGGTGTGACGCATTGGCGAAGTAACCGAGTAAAACAAGCTAAACAAAACAAGACGAGGATTGTAAACATTCATCGCGATGGCGAAAAGGGGGATACACCAAATTGGCATGATTCAACTTCGAGATGTGGAGGAACTTGACTGCGAGATGCTTTTGGTTGATGGCCGAAGTGTCTCACTAGAATCAGAATTTCTACGACTCACCTGTTTAGCCCAACGTAATCCACAGCTGTTACATAGATCTCTCTGCCCGCTAGGGCCTCTTCTCCACTCGGGCGTTGTTCGGGTATGGCAATTCGCACAATCTCTCTGTAGCGGCCCAGCTCCTTTGCGCCGTTTCCGTTTCTTTTTATTCGATAACAGAACGGCCAACTCTTCGGACAGCAATCGATTACTCTTCTCCATTTGTCGAAGTTCAAATTGCCAGCTGGTACATCTGGTCGTCTTCAATTCATCGAAGATATTATCCTCAGATGCCAAAGCCAGATCTTGTGTGCCTATCGCAAGTCCACCACCGCCAGCTTGGGTGATGATACCAAGAGATACCATAGGAGGATCGTTATCTGGTTGTGAAGGCATGCTCGGGGTGGAACTCAAAGATGGGTTTTGCGAAAAGGATGCCAGAGATTTACTGCTCCCCGTGTGGGCTGACCCAGGCTGAGCTATGGTTCTGGAAGAGTTCTTCAATAATCGTGTTTGAGCAACAAGAAAGGTGGGTTTGGAGCCTTCTGCAGCGTCTCCTGGGTAGAGTGTAGTTTGCGCCTGTAATCCTACACCTCGTTTGTTCATGATTTCATGTTTGTATGTTACCCGCTTTCCTGTTCTGGCCTTTTCCAGAGATCGTCCAAATTCAATCTTGGATTCTGGACGCATCAACATTTGGATACTAGTCCCTATCAAGTCCTCTGGCGACCGATCCAGAAGCGTCCGAACATTCGACGAAACAAAGAGGAACATGCCAGAAGTTGACAATTTATTCCATATCTCGCTTTCCCCAATTCCACCGGCATTTTCGACATCATTGCGTGCCAAGGCGTAGACGGGTCTTTCTCGGCCAACTAATATAATACACTTCCTTCCTTTGCCCTGCTCAACACTCAGGGCGCCATGGCTCTCGAACCATGTGTAGCCGCTCTTTTTCCGCCGTATTCTGTACACCACATTCACAGATGCCCCGGTAGATGTATCCTTTAATTCTCGGGTGACAGGGACAATATCGCTAGGATGGCACACTGAAGAAAGTGCAGTGCCAACCAATTCGGCAGCATCGTATTCCAAGACATGTCGACATGATGGTGATAGGTACAGAAACAGGCCTTTCAACGAAAGAACATGAACTACATCGTCCGTGTTCTCCAACAAGACCTTGTCCCACATTCGCTTGGCCAATTCTGACTCGGTATGGTTGTTGACGGAACTGAGGACGGCGGAAACATCATCGCGACTGATCGTTTGCCCACCGCCGTCGCGATTAGCGAGAGCATCAGGAGGCTGCCAGACATATCTGGGTAATTGTCCCTGAGAGTAGTCAACCGTATACAAGCCACTCGCGTTTTTGCCTTCCACTGATGTAGGTTTTTCAACCAAGTCCACCTGAAATCCCACAAAATATTTGATCTCATCAGTATTGTCATCGCCGCAGATGGGTATCATGGTGAGAAGGTTCATAAAAGGTTGCCCCCCTTTTCGGTAATTGATCAAACTTCGCTGCGCTTCCTTTTTTTCGCCGATTCGCTTTTTCAAATAATAGACGGAATCGTTGTCAACAAATTCTCTTCGTAATCCTGCTTCGACTTTTCCTTCTGGGGACTGCAAAAAGCGACAATTCTGGCCTGTAACCTCGTATTTGCTATATCCCGTCAATCGTTCAAAGATATCGGAGACGTAAACAATAGGGCAATCTGGCATCGTGACGTCACAAACAACAAATGCACATGACAGGTCAACCTTGCCTATGTTGATCTCCGGATTCTTTCTTGTGGCAACCTTCATCAATATCCCCAACATATCAAATCCACTAGAAGAATATATTCCATTGTAGTTGGGCTCTGGCTTTATTGGATTTTCTGGGGCTGGTGTCGGGGCCGTAGTTGCAGGAGCAGAAGGCGGTAGACTGAAAGTCGACTCTGCGCGAGAAAGCGTCGGGAGAGGCTTACTGGCAGTTGTAGGTGAGCTATACATTCCCATACTGGTGTTCATGTTCATCGACGTTGGTATCTGCACCGAGGGCCTGTCTGGCCCTCCCATACCAGATAGACTTGGCATTGTGTTATTGCTATCGTCTTCTCTGATACCATTGTTGTTGATCTGTTGTGTCGATCCAGATAAATTCTGGGGCATGAGGAAATCATTTGACATCATATCCATATTTCCATTTCCAAAGTTCTGCGAATAATTGGGATTTTGATAGAGTGACATTGACGAATCGTCTTGAGAGATACCATCCATCATCATCTGATTATAACCCATCATATCATTGACCATGTCTGAGGATAGTCCAGGGAATCGATCCGCGGGCGAGTCTATCAGCAGGCCATTGGGATTTGATTGTTCCATGGGTGAAGAATACATCATTTGGTGACCTGACATATCCATGCTCGAGCCCATATTTTGATAGCCTCCCATGTCCAGCCCACTGACCGATGATCGTCGTAAAGTCGAATCCTGAGATGTCGGCGGTAAGCCAAACTGAAAATCATCCAGAGTCATATTGACATTTCCCGAGCCAAATTCCATGATTGAGGACCTACGTTCGTCCTCGGGATGGGAATAGCCTCGTGGAAAGCTCTGCCGCCGGTATTCCATGTCATTTTGTGAAATGATGTCGTCCAGAGAATCCCCCCGCAACCCCATCATTCCCCCCATCAAGTTGCCATTTGGTGATTGATTCGAGGAGCCTGGGGGCAAGACGGAGATGCTCTGGGCGCGCTGGCCGTTGTTCCGTCTTCTTTGTGCAAGCCTTGCCTGCAGGTCCTGCTGGGACATTGTCGTCCCAAAATATTCATTCATGATCCCAACATCGGCCTCTTCCCACGACCTCGATAAACTTTGGCGGGAGAGTCGGAATTGGATCTCATGAGCGGTGTTTGCGTCGGCGGCTGAGCGAATATTAGATCAACTAATATCAGCTAGCATCTGAATTCGGCTTCGACTGTCTGCGGGCCGGAACAGTCGACCACTTCGCCGTACTGTATGATACGAATCTTGCGTAACGTTCTTCGGTGCGCTCTGACACTCACTGCGAGGCTGCACGGAGACCTACGCCGAATCAATGTCTGCTCGTTTCGGGACGGTTGCGCCCTCAGACGGACTTGGCCTGAGAGGTGCTGAGGGGAAGCTGCTTGTCGAAGCTCGGGAGCTGTCAAGCCACTGTCGGTAGATGATGACTGTTGACCGCTGGTGATCTAATTGATGGTTCTAGCTTGATGCGTCGCCAGTTGCCCGTTGCCAGCCAGACGCAAGCTCCTAAAAGAGCGCGATTTCTTGACGGCGGGAATTCTGATAGTGGTTCAAGGACGTCGGGCGACTAGGTTCGACGTTCGACGTCCAGATATATTACCCTTCGGGCCCCTCTGGCTCTAGACTGCTATATCTGATTCCGAGGGCGGCAGACTGCTTTTCTGAGCGAGGGCTGGAAGGAGGGGTGTGTGGATGGGCCTTGGGATTTCCAGGGTATGAGGTCGTTGATAGGATCCTCCCGTAGCCCCGCGATGCGGTGAGACCCTTCTTTGGATGCAGATTGGAGCGGCGTGCAGCGCGGGAGTGGAAGAGACAGCCTTCGGTGGTGGAGGAGATGGTGGTGGTGGTAGTACAAGACGGCCTCGGGACGTGGAATGGTGGGTATGGGCTAGAGTGGCAGTAGTAGTGGCAGTGGCAGTGGCAGTCGCGGTGGGTGTAGGTGTAGGTGTAGGTGGCAATAGAGTGTCACTACACTAGTAGGTCTGCGTGGGAGCAGACTCGCAGAGTAGGTATGGTAGAGGGATACTGGACTCGGTAAAGATTCGAGTGCCTACGACTGCACACCACAAGCGCCGCTCGAGTATCTTCTGAAAACTCGAATGCCTGGGCGTTTGGTACGAGTAGTGGCAGCTACAGAGACGTGCCGTACTGGGCTGAGTACAGAACTTGGCGGGGTAGTGGGTATACCTAGGTGGTGGGTGGGCGTGAGTGGGTATGTTGGTGCTAGAGCCTTTTTCGCGGTATCTATACAGTACCTATAGGTACGATAGGTACGGTACAGTAGAGACTCACTAGCTGCGTAATCCAGTGTCAGTGGCAGTGCCAATATCAGACCAACACGCTGCCAATGTTCCGTAGGCTGTCAGTATTGCGTACGAGTAGGCATAGAGCAGAAGGGTATAGACAGGTCTTGGTACCGGTCCCCCTCCCCCTCACCACAGAAATAAAAACAGAAATAGCCTCACACCACTACAACACCTCACCCACCCCACGAACCCTCGCGTGCAGTTATGAAGACCCTAGTACATCACCACCTAACAAGGCCCCATCCCTGCATCCAGCAACCTTAAATGTGAGCGTGATAGTCTCCACTACCGTACTGACCACCTCCCGTCACATTTCCTCATTTTCCTCTTACCCCCCCTCGCCTCTAGCCCCTCCCCCCCTCTTCTCACCGCAACCCCCCTGACTGAATCGGATCCAGAAGATCAACATCAACATCGAAATCTGAGAAATACCATTCGGCCCCTCGTGCCCGCGGTGCCCTGGTGGGGTCGAGTTTCCAAAGATAAAAAAAAGAGCTCAAGCATCCGAACATCAACCAACCTGCCCGAACCTTTCCTATGTTTGTTCAGCTAAAAAAGGTTCTTATTCTTCTTGCCGTATGGAAAGAACAGAAAATTGAAAAGTGTTCCTTTCCTGCAAGCTAACAAAGTATCAATATACGGGAAGAGACGTGGTCGTGACTCTGTAATCTTACACATATCAAAGCTCTCGCACAGCCTGGCTACTAAGACGTGTCCCGACACAACAAATCACAGCATGCCCAAGGAAATGTTGATAGTCTCTCAGCTCGGAGCTAAAGCTCCAACGTATACCACATCACCCCAACACTATAACATATAAACTTTTCATGCGAATCCCCATCTGATGCCTCAATGATGTCATTCACGTATGGAAAAAGAACGGCCATTACTGTAAATAAATCTAGTATCAAGAGCAGAGGCCACAGACCGTCCGTGTGACAGGATCATCGTCCTCGAACATCATCACAACCCACCAGCTCCTCTCGCTCTTCTTGCTCACCTCTTCCTGTGCCAATCTCTCTTCTCGCGCTATGCTAAATCATGCCCGACCGATACCGGGTCTTCCTCCCATCGAAAACATAAGGCCGGTCGTGCGCATGTGGTATCTAATCATTCTTCATCATCCCACTCCCAGTCCCTTCCTTCCCTCCCGCCATTCCCTTAAATTTTCTCTTAAAATCACAATAAACTGACCATCATCATTCCAAGGTCTGAAGCTCTTCATTACCTTCAACCAAAATATGCTCGGACTGTTTGCTGGGTTTCAGGTGGCAATTGTTGCAGAACAGCAGCAGGGTCTAGACCTGCGTTTCCGAGAAGCATCTTGGCCGCCGCCACCAGACGCGAAGCCGTTTGACCCTGCAGGGTCTCAGCCTCCAATGCCTGAGCAATGAACAAGAAAATCTTCGGCGCCTGTGAAAGGACCGCTGGATTTTGCCTGTTGCATCTTTAGCGAATGTGAAATATGGCTGTATCTAGAAGGAGAACTTACTGGTCAATTAATTGGGCAAGATAGCCATAAGCATATGGTGCTGCCTCCTCATCATTCACCACCGGCAATGTGTCAATCCATTGAACCGTAACCTGCTGAGCATTGGGAATGGCCGACGCGTTGTAGTGGAGGATTTTGGCAATAGCGGCACATGCATTTTCAGTTGCATACACGTCGTCGTCGCCTCGAGCGTTGGGAAGCGTGGTGACGCGGAAGAGTAACTCGATGGCAGGGCCCAAAAATGCCGACCATTGTGGACCACCCTTGTGGGCAGCGACACCAATACCATATGCAGCAGCTTGTCGATTGGCTGGTGCTGGATCTTGACACCCGTTGACAAGTGGCGTAATGATGGCTTCTTGATATTTCCAACTTTGTTCTCCACAAAATTCGAGGACATCATCCATGATACAAAGTCCCCATTGTCGTTGAGTTGGGTCGGCACTCCTAAGAAAAGCCTCGTATGTTGCGTGTAGTCGTTCCCATGCGGGAAGGAAAGCAACTCCGTGGTTCTTGAAGATGCAGTGATATGCCTTGTTCATATCCGAAAGAAGTGTTTGGTCGTCTTCGATGGCGAAGAGCGTATCCTCTGATTCTTCCTCGCCGTCTTCTTTGTTGGCTTCCTCTCGTTCCTCAGCTCTAGCCGCAACTCGGTCTTTGTAGTCCTCCAAAGCTGAGTGTGCAGAATCGATAAAAGTTTCCATATGAGCAGGTGTGAGACAGCCCTTGCCCATTACTTCGACAGACTCGTAGAAGCATTGGTACATTTCCGCAAGCGTATCGACAGCAGGCTCTGCGCTCAAGACCTCAAGTAACTTTTCAATAGTCACATTCCACAACGCAAGTAGCTCATTCGAAGGGCTTCCAAATTGCTTTTTGTATGAATTCAACAGTTGTGGAACACACTTCGCCGAAACCACGCGAACCGGGTCATGGAAGAAGAATGCAAGTCCAGGCAGTGCAATCTTTTCCATTACCTCGGCTACGTAAGGGGCAAACGCACCCTCCAAGACCTGTGCGTAAACAACCAAAAGCTCGATGGCCATATGTTTATCATCAAGTGTGCTTGTCTTGATGCCGATAACCTTGCCTTTGAGGGGCACAAGCTCCCAACCTTCCTCAGAATTGATTTGATCAACTTGTTCCTCATCTTCCAAAAGCTGAATGTCGGCCTTGGCACTAGCAAGTTCCAGCAATGGAGGCATGACACTGGGGAGGAAAGGAAGAAAGTCGAGTGCCAAAACTCTGCACATGCGACCCCAACAGTGCATGAGATACTGGGCTTGCGGATCGTCCGCGTCCGTAATGCTCTGCTGGATGGTTGCTAGTAGTTGGACCAGGGTCATGGCGTCGTTGCCAAGTCTTGATTTTCCAACAGCAAGAGCAATAAGTGTGGCACATTCCATGGCTTTTGCTCTCAGTAACCGAAGCTCTTTGGTGTTCTCCTGCTGTAGTACGGAAAAGAGTAGTGGCATCAAAGTGTCGTAATATTTCGAGAATGCTGCCTCTGCAGAATCGGCAATGGTAGCGATAGTGGACAATGCTTGTTCCTGGACGTATCTCTTCTGACTCTGGAGCAATTGGAAGAGGTGCGTGAGGAGATCATCGAGGTATGGCTCCAAAATGTCCTTTTCTGCCTCCTCGCAAAAGTTGACAAGAGCGGCTGCCGCATGGGCTTGAACTCTTGGCTCGGGCGAGTCGAGTACAGGAATGATGGCGGGGACGACGACCGAGTGGTACTTTGTTTGCATGGTACCAGCAAAATCAGTACTCATCTGCCCAAGTGCGTTACACCCTGCCCAGCGAACTCGAGGGTGAGGGTCTCGAAGTGCTGGACAAACAAGTTCCAGGACTTGGGTAAGCTCTCCCTCCATGAGATCTCTACAACCTTCGGAGATAGCCGAGATAGCCATCAAAGCTGCGTGTCTGTCTCTCCAAGCGTCCGAGTTCATCATTCTTGGGAGCCAGGCAAAGGTTGGTGCAAGAATTGTCGAGCCCCCAAGCTTGTTTGCAAGTCTGTCCATACATTGTTCTCCCGCAACATGGTTCATGTCGGTCTCATCAGGGTCCATCTAATATTGTTAGTCGGTGGGTAATAACAATCCAATTTCACTTACATCTTCCGAGGCATTCCATTCAGCTGCATCATCGTCATCGATGCCAATGTCAGTCATTAAACTTAAACACTGAGTGATCATGTCGGTGGTGTAAGTCTCGTCCTTCTTGCACATAGCTGGTGCGTAGTCTGAAAAGGTTGCCATAAGCTCAAGAGCATTTTGTCGTGCTTGACTATCGAGCTCCTTGTCCTGGATCACTGACACGCTGAATGCCACCAAGTTGTGGAATAATGGCTTAAACATTTTTGGTGCAACCTCGGCCAGTTCGATAAGCGAAATGAGAGCTCTGGATAGTTCTTCGGACTCCTGGCTTTCCTTGATTGGGGGTAATATATTCAGCACCTCAGGTATAAGCGCGTAATATTTTGTTTGCGCCTTTTTAGGAATGCTGCGGAAGAAAGAAGCGAAAGCTTCCATTGCAGCCAAACGAACCTGCGATGGGTCAGTAATAATTCTGGAGCAGAATGATAACACTCCAAAAACGTACTGTAACATCATCATCCTTGAACCCCCTTGTAAATGCAGAAAGTACTGTATCCTCGTGCTGTTTTTCGATGATACCTGGAGTCGTGGAAAATATGCGATAGGCAATCTCACGCTGTCCAATTTCCTTCGAAATACTAAGAGCTGAAAGGAGTCCCAAGATTTCCGGCCATTGTTCCTCTATATTATTGTCAGCATCAGAGGGCCGCAGAATAGTCGAACTCGAGGAATGAACAAATTATGGAGTACCCACTTCCGTCGGAATATTCTCTAGCGATCTCTGCGACAGCGTCTCCGATCTTATTTCTCACGCTATTGGTAGTCTCATTACCGAGCGCCTCGATGAGCTTTGCGCGAATTGCATGAGCCTGGTCTTGCTGTAGGGATAAGAAGAGTTCAATACTTTCGCCCGATGGGAGTTTGCGAGACTTGGAGGATATGCGGCGGAAGATAACGGCAGCGAATGATCGAGTCTGTGGAGAAGACAAGGGATTAGCTTCCTATTTACAGACACGTCCGAGAGGGGTACCGACGGTGGGATCATTGGAGCCTTGGATCTGCTCGACCAGACCCATCAACAGCATCTCGGGTTTGGTTGCGGTCCAGTTGTTGGCGAGATGCTCCTCGGCCTGGGCTCGAACATTGTTGTCGGAGGACTGCAGCGCATCCAGCAGCTGTACCAGCTCGGCGTGCACTTCTGCCGGTAATACAGACATCTTGAGGAGAAGTGTATTTTGGAGTTTGCGAAAGCCAACGGCTCGAGTTTTCAGATCACTGGCCTCGGTGTGGGAGGCAGGCAATCATGCGCGGAAGGGACTCGCACGACGCCCTGGCAGAGCAGATGGGAGATGCGGACGCGTTGCGATGTCAGTGCTTCCCTGCGCCGCGGAGGGGCCGAAGAAGTAGTGGTGGGGTTGATCAAAGACAGACAGACAGGCAAGAACGAAAGGCAGTGAGTGCAGCTTCGTGTGGTGTTGGTGTGGTGCGGTGCGGTACGGTGCGATGCTTGTGTTGTAGTGGTGTTTGCGGGCATGGAAAATGTGTTGTATCCCGCCGTGTTTTCACATTTGGTGGGGGATCGTGATGATATTTTTTGATTGGCTGCGGATGGACAAAGGGACCCACTGGCTCCCAAGCGACAGGGAGACCGCGGAGGGGTAATTTCAGCAGTGGTTGGGCCTCCAGAAGCCTGCATTCACCTGCCGAGGGGTGCGTAGAGCAGCAATTTTGTTTCGAGCCATCATAGCGAGAAGTGCCCCCTTCACCAGGAGAAACCGACCGCTGAATGTAAACACACCACCATTCATCATTTTCTGAATGGACCATCACCAGGGATTATAGATTTGGGAAGAGTCTCTGCTAGCTACACTACCAGCAGCTACCGTTTTTCCCACCACCGTTATTCCCAAGTCCAACTAATGATTTTGACAGCTCACTACCTACACCTAGCCTCTTGGGTTGACAGCTGTCTCTGCGCCGAGTACAAGTATACTGTCAACTGTTTGACCAAGCACACTTCGGGAACTTGATCTTGCAGTCAACGAGAGACAATATATATCACATTTCCTCCAGTAATAGGAGGGCCGCCACGCATCGAAGTGCAAAGTCCAACCTCGCTTAAACAGCTTGAATAACAAATACTGCACATCTACTTGTACAGTATTACATAAAGATTCCCTATTCCTAGAAGAGTAAAACTTCGATTTATGAAACAAAAGTATTGATCCAACTATGTACCTACGTACTCGTAGTTGAAATACGGATACGATGGATCTTGACCCCTATCACGTGAATGTTGAGGCGGGGAAATCCTGAGGTGAGGTCAGGGGAAGCTGGGCCACCTCGTATAGCTTCCATTTTGGAGCAGCTCTGGAGTATCTTCACCTTCACCCACTCAACTTGACACTTTTTCGACCAATTACATACACGATTTCTGGCTCTAAAGACCAGTCTTACTAACATACCCGTGTAATACAAAACGACGACCTTAACCTCCCACCTGTATCACTGCCTTGCCAAAGGCGGAGAAGTTAACCATGACTTCTCCTACACCACCATCTTTCGTACCGACGGAGACGCCTCCACGCCATAATACAGCAAGCCCCAAAATTGGAGGAGCCATTAGCCACCGTTCTAGCTTTGCTGAAAACTTGAGACACTCTCCACGCTCTCAGCGACACCCATCATTCACACAAGCTGCCGTGCAGGAGCTACTCATTCATCCCCCTTCTTCGCGGACCGGCGATCCGAGATTTGTTGGTAGAGATTGGAGGAATATACATGTTGGTGAACTTGTGAGACGGAATGAAATACGATGGGCAGAACTCGGCACCGATGTCCAAACCGCTACGAGCGTATGTGATGCCATTTGTGAAGAAGTTTCAGAGAGCCAGAGCACCAGTTACTAACGTTGCACAGCTATTAATCGAAGCGGGACCTCCAAATGTTGTTCTTTTGCGTAAAAGTTCGAATGATAAAACCGCATGTGGAACCTTCGATTACAATGACCTCAATGCCTACCTCCTTGTCGTTGTCGGACTCGCGAATCCAGAACAGGGGCAGTTGGAGGATTTTGATTCATTAGCTAAACGGGCTCGCGAAAATACCAAAATACCCCTTGGAGACATCGAGCATCTACGGAACAAGGAACCTCTTGTCACATTATCGGAGTCCGATGATCTCTCTAAAGCAATGGAGCATTTTGGGAGTGGCATACACCGAATTCTCGTTTGCAAGGACGGGTCGAGCGAGGTTGTTGGGGTTCTCAGTCAGTTGAAGCTGGTTAAATTTCTGTGGGATAATGCCCCCAGTTTCCCAAATATCGACCAGTTATACCCGCATACCCTGAAGGATTTGTCGGTTGGACTACCTTCTGCTGTTGCCATCAAGTAAGATACCCTCTTAAATTCTGGGCCTGCAGCACTAACGTAAATGTAGCGGCGACAAACCATTGATGGAAGCTCTTCAGCTCATGTCAAACGAGGGTCTTACCAGCGTTCCAGTTGTAGACAACGCACTGAACGTAGTTGGAAATATTTCGACAGCTGACGTCAGACTCCTTACTAGTTCAGCTAGTCTTCCACTACTGAAATCGACCTGCATTCATTTCGTCTCAGTAATTCTTTCCGAAAGGGGAATGAATGATGGAAAAGATACATTTCCAGGTAAGAATGAAATTCCAAAATCGAAGGACAATATCACTAACAATGCAACAGTTTTCTACGTCAGCCCCTATTCCACATTAGCCCATACAGTTGCAAAACTAGTAGCAACAAGATCCCACCGCATGTGGATCGTTGAATCTTCCTCACCATCCCCTTCCAACCCCGCCACACCTCTTTCAACGCCATCCATCAGCCACGCAGCCCTCACCTCGCCCATATCTTCAAACCCCGCTTCCCCATCCCTCTCAGGTTCATTCCCTGCCATTTCCGCGGCCTCTCTCCCCGGCGCAAGAATCTCTGGCCGTCTCACAGGTGTGGTATCTTTGACAGACGTCCTGAATCTCTTCGCTCGCCAAGCCGGTCTCCACCCATCCAACCCAAATGACCAGCGTGAACGAAGACGTAGAAGCTCAAGTTCATCAATGAGACCCAGTATTGACTCAGCTAGGGGTTCCAGCCTTGATTTGAGGAGATGAAAGCATCGCATGTCTCTGGGGTTCGATATGGTTCATTGGGGAACATGCATTTTGAGCAAGCATAGCAGCGTGGGCGTTTTTTAAGCAAAGGTTAATTTGAGTCCATTTCGTGGGGATATTGATTGAATGAACGGGCGTTGGGAAGACTTTTCGTGCGTTTTTTTATTTGTTAAGGTTGTGAGATTGAGACCTTTCTCTCTCTCTCTCTCTCTCTCTCTCTTTTCTTTTTGCCTGATGGGGCTTGAGTGAGAATGGACGGGCGCGAGGGCGGGCATATTTCTGGAGTCTTAAAATATTCGATCATTGCATACAAATTCCTTATTTACAGATGAGAAGATGGAGATGGGGGAAAGTGTGGGGGTCTCGTTGATAGGTGGTTGGTTGGTTGGAGGATGATATGGATGAAGGAAGGATAGTCAGCTTCAAGTGGGTAGGTAGCTAGCTAGCTTGTTCGGTAGGAAAACATTCTTATCATTCTTCTTCTATTTTTTGGGTCGTGTGAAATTTCTTCGTTGCTGTTTTCTCGCTTCCTTTCTGGGGGTTGGAGAGTTGGGATTGGGATTGGGATTGGGATTGGGATGGAGGGTTCGAACGTTGTAGATTCGGGATGCCCGTTGATTTGGTACTGTAATCTTACATACTTCATCGTGTGGATCGATGATACATTGATATCTACCTACCTACTCATTACATCTTCTTAATCTGCATCCCCCATCTTCCCCAGATCTCTCCGTACGCGCCAGACGCGCGAACCGATACCCCGTCCTTGAGACCCTTCTAATTTCTCGACCCAGGGGATGGTCGTGAATCCATCTCCTCTCTCATTATACTTTTCTTCTCCTTCTACATCCTCCTCCCCCTTCTCCTCATCACTCCTCTCCCGACGGCCGCGTGATCGAGCCTCCCGTAAATTCACCTCCTCCGTATACGACCAACCCGGTATATCCAGTTTCCCACTCACCAGCACGACTCTCTTGCCGGGTGTGTTTAGTGTTTTTAAGACGCAAGAGGGGATCGAGGTGAGGACTTGGAGACGGCTACGCGGGATGTCGAGGCCCCGGATGAGGAGGAGACCGAGGGTTTGGGAGGTGGTTGGGGAGAGAGGGTGTGGGGGGGAGGGGTGGAAGTAGGGGATGCCTTCGGGTGTATGGGTTATTTGGTATTGGGAAGGGGTGTTGAGGGGGATGGAGGGAGGGGGGGTTTTGGTGGGCGGGATTTTGGGTTGGGGTTTGGGAGTGGGTGAGGTGGTGGTTAGGGATATGAAGTTGGGATCTGGTTCTGATGATTTTGATTTTGGTGAGGGTTTGGTGAGAGATGTTTGCATTTCGATATTAGGATTCGAACTCGAAGTTGGATCTTGGATCGTGGATTCATCGCCTACGACGACCAGAGAGAGCAGAGAGCCGTTAATAGCCTCCGCCAATAAACTCGGTGGTGGCTGCTCCCCATAACACATCACTCCCCAGATCCCCCTGTTTTCTCCCGAGTACTTGATCTCCCAAGGCCTCATACTAGTCAACGGGGTGTTGTTCCATGATAATCCATCTTCCTTTCCCTCCTTGTCATCAGGGTTGAGATGGAAATAAGACATATACTGCATCGTCCTAAGATGAGCAGCTGTTCGTGTAGTGAACTCGCTACTTTGCGAGGGCAAGGTATAAAAGATCGACGCCTTGGATGTTTTCCCACAGGCTTCTCTCAGACTTTCCACTACTTCCTGTGGTCCATCGCAAGACATGTAAAGCACTTCTGTTGGTCGAAACGAGGAGATGAGTTCAACCAAGATCTCTAATCCCGTGCCTAATACCCAGCCTGGTGTATTGACCACCAGCGGACACTTGGGGAAACTCGACAATAGTTTGCGATAATGTGAATACAAGTCTATCGCACAAGCCATATACAGACTTGTATCCATACTCGGCGTAATAGCTGATATTGTATGCATCCGTATCGTCTTACTACTCCCGCTAGGACGCGGGTGCGTATATGGCGTTCCAAAGTTTGGGCAGCGAAGGTGTGTCAAAGAGAGGTTTCCTGGGAGAGAGTACTCGGGTTGGCCTGGGTCAAGGTCTAGGAGAGCGAGCCCTTGGGTTTTGGCATAGACATGGGTGGACGGGAGTTTGTTGGTTAGGAGGCGGACGAAGGTGGATTTCCCGGAGGATTTGGGACCCGTTATTAGAGTTATTTGAGGCGTTGTGGGCGTAGAGGAGGGTGAGGAGAGCCGGGAAAGGAGAGCGTTCCATTCTGGGGGGGAGATTAGGGGTTGGAGGTGGGATTTGGGGGGGTTTTGGAGGGAGGGGAAGAGCTGTGATAGGATGTTAGAAACTCAAAATCGTACTATCTAAGGCTGAGTGTATCTAAGGTTGAGTGGTGAAAGTGAAATTGAACTTACTATCTGGTATGTACTCGGCTTTTGATTCTGCAAGAGAAATTCAAAATCAGGACCTAGGGGTCCACAATCTTCATTCCATAGTTTTCCGAAGAGAGGAGATAGATCTTGTAAAGTTTCCAGGCCGCTTTTATGAGGTTGAAAGCATATCTCAGCGCATTTTATATCTGTAGCTGAACATCTTATGACTGGAAGAGAATGTGATGAAGGAGAGTAGACTGTGTAGGACTTCTTCGAGGCAGTCAAAGTAGCACCTAGAAGCGTAATCTCCCCTTTTTGAACGGTCATCTCGTATTGACCGAGTATTACCAGTCGCTAGAACGTCAGAATTTCGATTCAAATTTTTCGAGGAAATTCACTTACTTCACCGGGTGCTAATCGCATAAGTAGACCACCATTTTTAAGTTCCTTGACATTTTCTTTGCTCGGTTTGAAAGTAGATAGAGCCACAGAAGGCCTGTTCACGGATATTTCCGGAGGCTCGTCACCAGAATCAGATCTTTAGAAATAGTCAGAAATGTAACCATGGACTAGCAGAATGAGAGAAAGACGTACGAAGAAGAAACCTCCTCATCGTCAGAAAGCATAGGTTCATCTGGTACAACCTTCTTCCTATTCAAAGTGGTCTCCACTGTTGGACGCTCTTTCGCGTAACTTTCGAGCACAGATCCGAGGTTTTTCGAGTCAAAAAGCTCTGGCTCCTCCTGAGTCTTGGGGTTCTGTGAAATTTCCCTTCCATCCCCATTTTGGCCTTGAGTTTGCGCTTGTAGCGCTGCTCTTCTGGCTGCGATCGCACTCAAGGCTATATTTGTTAGCAATTTTGCGCTAATTTATTTTGGGTACAAAATTAACTAACGTTGCGCGTTTGCTTGTTTTTCCTTTCCCAGCTTCTGTTTCTTCCTTGGAGGATTCATGATATGGTGTGAAGTTATCGAGTTCCCAATTCTGTTGTATTGCCAATTCACCATGAGGAAGCCAGTGAAGGCGGCGTCCACAAGGCTGGCAAAATTTTGAGCCGATGTTTTGCCAGCGGCTTGAAAAAAAGTTCAAGTTCACAGCCTGAAGCTTCAACCAACCCAGCCTCCATCCAAACTTCACAGAAACATCCACTCCACTGATCTTGACTGGCAACACCTCACCCACCATGCCAAAAACTGCGCCTTCATCAAAGAAGATGGCGAAGGAGTCCAAAAACAAAGCCGCGCCTGTCCCTAAGAAATCAAAGTCAAAGCCTTCCCCACCAGAGCCGTTGAGCGCAGAAACCGTGATAGATAGCGACGATGAAGAGGGAACCTCAGAAGGAGACAGCGATGACGAGTCACTGCCCAAGAACCCTATATCTGTAAATCGGAAGGTCAATGGCAAATCATCAGCGCCTGCCGAAAAGGAAAGCTCCAGCGAAGAGGAAAGTGGAAGAGATGAAGAGGATGCGGAGAGCGACGAGGAAGACGAGGAGGATGTGACAGAGATTGTAGTCGAAAAGGAAAAGGCGCCAAAACCCAAAGTGTCAGTGCATTTGCGAATGATTGCTTGCGCAACCTAACTTTGCGCAGACAATTCGCAAAAGAACCAACCCCTCCACCTGCCGCGCCCAAGAAGGTCATCCCCTACCAACCTCCAACCGGTTTCGAATCCAGATCCATAGAAGATGCCTCACAAGTCGCGAAGCCATTCAAATCGTCAAGATTGGGTGGGAAGCAAATATGGTATTTCACCGCTCCCGCATCTGTACCTATCGACTCGATTCAAGAAATGTCGCTGCTTGGCGCAAAGAACGGGGACGTGGTTTACTCACAGGATGGCAACGACTATGGATTTTCCAAGACTGAGGCAGAAGAAAATACATACACCAGCATTCTAGTACCCAGTTCTTCAGAGAATGGATACAAAGTCGGTAGGGAAACAGAAGCCAAAACCTGCTCATTTCTTCGCTGACCCGATATAGTCCCCAAGCCCGTCGATCAAGTATTACATCTTGGGCGCATTATCAAAGCCCCAGGCGCGAATATAAACTCTTCCAAAGCCACCGTTCCAGCTCCAAAACCCGTACGAAAGCAGCCTAAAGGGTTGAAAATGCGATTTTTCCCTATCGGATTTGGTGAAGGGCAATTAGCGAAATTGGGCGAGGAAAGCAGCTCTGAAGAAGAAACACAGGCCCCTGCACGATTTAGAAAGCCCGAATCGATAGCATCAGACTCGGACGTCGAAATGAGTGAAGCCCCGCCAGTCAAGTCGAAACCTGCGACCTCCAAACCACATAAATCTCCTAAGTCAGAATCAAAGAGTGGTACATTGAAGAGAAAGCATGGAGATGGGTCAGAAAAAAAGAAATCAAAGCACAGTTCGTCAAAATCAACAGATTCTCCTAACAACCAGCAGCTAAAACGACTGAAGACAAAACAGACAGAATCTCCTCAAAATCCGGAAGACAAGCCATTAGCGTCAACTAAAGCTCCTAGTTCTACCACTCCAATTCCTCCGCCAAAGTCCGCAGCCCTCAAATCCGCCTTGAAATCAAGCCTGAAATCGAGCGACACCATTCTAGCCTCTCAGTCCACACCCTCCACCTCGCAATTGAACGGTTCGCAGCCTCGTTTCGAAGAAACTCAGCAAGAGAACATTAGTCTAAAGAAGTCGAAGTCGAAGAGTAAAGAGAAGCATAAGAAGGGGGATCTTTCGCAGAATACCGACATTAGTAATGAGCTCAGCAAAAAGAAGAAGAAGAAGGATAAATCCATCTTCAGTCAATCGACTCAATCGCAATCCACGCAAGAGGAGGCGGCGGAGTAGATTGTCGATAGTAATGTGCGAGCTGGAGTTGTCCTGGTTGATGTGACTACTACTCATGGCTATGCTTCTCAAGTGGGCGGAGTTCTGCGTTATTTGTTTGACTAATTTGATGAGTTGCTGATATGATACCCTTTGTGATATCAATGCGCAATGTTTCTAGCAATTCATCGCAGTAATCTTTCTCCACGATCTGGGCAGGCTGAATTTTGCTGTACTTTATGTACGGGAACTTCATGGAGTATTGTATATAAGATTAGAAAATTTCCAATCATTTCATCCTGTGTCCTACTATTCTCGTGACTTTAAACCCAAGTCCCTCTAATAATTTGTTAAACAAGAAAAGAAAACGGATGATCGAACCCTCCCTTCCATTCCTGAGCACAGCCACCACCCCGCACCTCCCCGATTTCCACAAAGTTACAAAACCACAAGGCAGCACACCCAAAAACCCTCACTCATCGCAGCCCCAACGCTTTTTCTAGAACGCGAGAGGTGCAAATAAGCTCATTCGCTAGCCGGATGCCTATCATTCGGCCCACGCCCAACTAATGAATGGGAAAAAGCCTTGTGGCGTCGCTAAGTATGCTACGCGAGGTGGCTTGACAGGGTTCTTCGTATTTGCTTCCGAGTTTGGTAGCGGATACGTTTTGTTTGGTTCAGCCTCTTACTTTGACTCGGAGGAATTATTACTGCGTTTGGGGGGAGGAGGTATATTATGGTTTGTCCGTAGCGAGGGATTTGTTGAATGGCTTCTTTGGAGGGTGCAGTACGACTCTTTGAACCTTTTACTTACCTTTTGGATAGAAAGAAGATTTTGATTTCACAGCTTTGCAGCTTCGCTTGTACGACTGAGGAGGGATCGAGCTTTCGACCACAACAAAGAAGGGGAACGTCATTGAGACATCTCGCTCTCTCTGTATCACGGAATTGCGACCTATCCACGAACCTTCGAATTTCAAATTTTACATACTGTAGCTTCCTACTCGATTTCACTCAAACGTCAAAATGGAAGACGGAAAATATGGTACTTTCAACTTCCAACCCACCAAAATCTTTCGCTAACAAAAACATCTCAGTGGAAGGAAGTCTCTGGTACTACGCACCAAACAAGGTAGCACCAATAATATTCGCCTTACTATTCAGTATCTCAATGTTCTGGCACTTCTATCAATGCATGTTCGTCTCACCACAACATCCCCACAAACCCCACAAAACCTCCTCTAACACCGTAACCACAGCCGCTATAAATGCTGGAAAGTAACCGGTATCTTCCCCTGGGCAGCGCTGCTCTTCCTCGTGGGCTACATCCTACGAGAAATCGGGGCTTTCAACTACGATAACGTACCAATCTTTATTTCCAGTTTGGTGTTTATATACGCCGCTCCGTACGTTTCCTCTTTCCCCCCAAACCCTGTTTGGAAAACCGAGGTCACTGATATATATATAATGACATAGACCCATCTATGAACTCGCAAACTACTTCATCCTCTCCCGCCTCCTCTACTACATCCCCCACCACACCCCCATCCACCCCGGCCGCGTCCTCTCCACCTTCGGCTTCATCAGCACCATCATCGAGACACTGAACGCCAACGGCGCAGCGCTGGTAGCCAACACAACTCTCCCGCAAAAGAAACAAGATACGGGAAAGGCACTTTTGAAAAGCGCTTTGATCCTGCAACTTGTCGTGTTATCCTGCTTTATCTTCTTAGCTGCTACGTTCCACCGCCGATGTCGCGCCGCTGGTCTCACACCAAAGAATTTACGCATCCCGTTGAGGACCTTGTATATTTCTTCCTCGTTGATTGGGATTCGGACGTTGTTTAGGACTGTGGAGTACTTTTCTATTTCCTCGCTTTCTCTTGGTGTCTCTGCGTCGAGCCCGGGACTACCTTCGCCGTTGGTGAGGTATGAATGGTTTTTCTGGGTCTTTGAGGGATCTCTGATGTTACTTAATACTTTCCTATTGAACTTCTGGCATCCGATGCGTTACTTACCTAGGAATAACAGGATTTATCTGGAGAGTGATGGTGTGACGGAGGTCGAAGGACCGGGATACCAGGATAGGAGGAAGTGGTATGTTACGTTTCTCGATCCTTTTGATGTTGGTGGGATTTTGAGAGGGGGGAGGGGGCGGAAGTCGAGTGATAGGTTTTGGGTGGGTAGTAGTGAAGGGAGGGGGGAGGAGGGGAAGGGAATGGGTGGTGGTGGTGGTAATGTTTGAAAGGTTTGATGGAAGGCGTTGGAGGGAACTTGGAGAATTTTGGTGTAAGGTTACACTTTGGGCTGTGAGGTTCTGGTATTAGACGGTGGTCATTTTTCTTTGAAATATGGCAGATTGGGGATATTGAGCTAGAGCTAGATGTACCGACCTGTTTTCCTTCTTTTCCTTCGCTGATATACCCCTGTTACCTGGATAGATGGTCTTTTCTGATATACGTATTTTGCAATGAAGGTTTTGAGAAATAAAAAGGATGTTTTGCGTTCTTGATGCTGTTTACAGGTCCCTGGACCCTTGCGCTTGAAGTGTGTGACCATGTCAAGAAGTAAGGGTTGTACTACGTCTTAAGTAATTTCACATGGCGAATATTCATGGAAGTTTGATGTGAAGAAGTTTATTCTTGACGACTAGCGTACTATGTTATTTGCATGTTTTCCATTGCTGAACGGTCAACGTTCTTTTTATTGATATCCATGATTTCTAGTTCATCCCAGATGACCAGCATCTGACATAAAACCCGTAGTTTCCATCACTGAACGGTCAACGTTCTTTTTCCCTGTGTCCCTTTTTGATATCCACGATTTCTGATTTTTCATCATTGTCCTCACACCTAATCCAACCCAATATTCCCCTCGAAATCTTAGAAGTAATACAGTTGATGGGATACTTCAAATCAAGAACGTCAATGAAGAACCACGATGGTAGTTTTTGAGCTGTCCATAACCTTGCCTGACACAAACAAAGGCTATCAACAAGTGTGTTCACGAGCGTGTTCCAGAACTCGTTCCCTGGCCTTTCTGTTTTCGTAGACACCCTCGACAAGCTTTGTAATTCGGTATCGGCGTATCATGCATCCAGGCACAACAATCTTCTGGTGCTTTGCCCGGTAGTAACATCGGGCACTTGAAAATTCGTTTTGTGGTAGTGTTTATTTCCTCCTGGCAGATCTTACACACATCTTGGTATGGTTGGCACATGACGGGGTTCTTCGTGCGGTATTTTCTGGGATGGTGAGACTGGATGGTCGAAGTTGTGGAAGTCTTTATGGATTATGGAGGGTTGAGGACGAAGGTCTTTTTTTGATGAGGTGATGAGGTGTGTTGTGTGTTGTGTGTAGATTCTTTTGGATTCTGGAGAGCAGTGAGGTTTTGGATGTGAGATATAGGAGGGGGCTTGGTCCTTTTGTAGACATTTGGGAGGGGCTTAATTTCTTGGAGTGATTAATTGTGATGAGACTTCCTATTTCTTGCCTTGTTGATTTCTTCATTGTTACAGATTTGAATTATCAGCCAAATGTTATTGGTTTGAGTGTATTTTCTAAATGTTTAAGTGAATATCATATTTCATTGACAAATCACAGCATTGTAGCTTCGGAACCTCTATATTAGTAATGTATTCTATCCAGGTAATAAACAGTACGGTTTGGTAAATATACAACTATATACCCCTAATCTCACGAGCCCTGCTACGCCTCTTACTACTGTGTCCCGTGATTTACGTGTGTCTTGATATTCTTCTTGTTACAAGAATAATATAAAGAAGAGAAAAAGAAAGTGTTGCTAGGGATATGGAAGGCCAGATAAGTTGTATTCAGATGAGTACTGAGCTAACTACTGTGGGCAGGAGCCTAGCTCATATGGCCTTGGCATATATATGCCCCTCCTTTGTTGTACGTTCCCTGTTCTATTCTATGCATGCTGGTCCTATGCTGTGGAAACCACTAGTCAGATTGACTAATAACAGAAAGAAAATAAGAGAATATATAAGCGAGCGCAAGGTTATAGTAGTAAGACGGAAGGAGGAAGGGGAGGGTAGCGAGTATACAGGGGAATAAATATATTAGGCTTCAGTCTTAAGCGATATGGGGGCGTGGGGGTCCAGGACTAATAGTAGTAGTAAACAGATGAAGTTTGCGATTTGCACTCTGTGATTTGTAAATATCTTGTTATTGGTCTAAAGGCCTGTTTGGCTCGCCTAATTTAGAGATTTGTACTATATAAAAAGATATATATACAAATTTAATTTATATATAATTTAGGATATACGCGCTTATTTAGATAGCTACAAAAGTTTCTTTTATACTAATTATAAATTTGTTATAAATCGTAAATATAATTATTTTTAGAATTATACTATCTAAAAACCTTTATAAAAGAATTAAACCCTTAACCCTCTAGTTTTAAGATTTATATAAATCTCTATATAATTCTTTCTCTATCCTATATACTAATCCTATACTAAAACTTAGTCGGATCTACCTAGCTTACTTAGAACTACGTTAATAAATAACCCGAAATATTACTTTAATATACTATACTATAAGCCTAATATTAATCTATATACACTCTTAAAAAGACGTTAATTACGTAATAAAAAGAAGAGAATTAGCTATTTTATCGCTATACTAGGAGTCTAGGCCTTAGCTAATTATTTTCAATAAAATTACATTAAAACTCTATAATATACTTCTAGGCTTAAGAGGGATAAATAGATAGTAGAATTACTTAAGGGACACCTAAATCGTATAAGAGATAGTTTGTATATTATCTAGGAAGCTTTTAATATATTAGAGAATATACTTATATAAAAAGGTAGACTCGTATCTATTTAATATATAATAATAAGGGAGTAACTTAGTATATTTTTATATATAGTTATAAGCGACTTATTACTATATAAATTAGTAGAGCGCTTTTAAAGGTAATAAATCCTTATATTCTAATTAGATCATCGCTTACTTTACTAGGAGTACTAAGATAATTTAGTATACTTATTATAAAATAATAGGTATATTACTCTTAAATAGAATTTATAAGTCGGTAATTACTTAATTAGATCTAACTTAAATACTTATTAAGATATAAATAAATATTAAGAATTATTCTTAGTTTAAAGACTATCTTAGAGTAATTAATAGTACTTGTATTTTAGTTATACTATAATATAAAAAGCGGTTTAGTTTTAAAGATAGACTTAGTAACTTAACTTAAAATATACTTACTATTTATATATTTGATATATAATTTACGTATATATTATCTAGTTAGGAGGGGAGTATAGTAGATTTAACTTTATAGGTATATACTATATATATAAGAGTTATCTAGATTCTAAAGGGGAAATATATTCTCGGCAACTATAGCTTTCCTAGCTTACTAGAATACTTAGTATTATATTATAGTATATAGTACTATTTAAATAAGTAGAAATAAGTATTTATAAATAAACGAACCCCTAAGACTAAAGAGGAGCTCTTTAACCTATACTACGCTATTCTATAGAACGTTATTAAGTATATATTCGATATCTTAAAAACTAAGTTTAAGATATTATATGTAACGGAACGGTGAAGGATACTGCTATTCCACTACTTAGAATCTAAAGCTAAGGAGAGAAGAGCTATCTAAGGGGAAAACCCAAGGTTCTTATGCCAGAAACACCACACACCTAACACTTCCTTATCCCCCACGTTTGCTTAAAGAGTGGGAGGTAGCCACTTGTCCTGTAGTCACGGTACAAAATAACCGAATCGTGACAGGGGTCACGGTAAAGGATATCCGAACCGTGAAATTATAAGTACTAAAGAGATTTAAGATATAAGTATAAGCTAAACTCGTTCCTACTCTATATACTTTATATAATATATTAAGCTTAATTATAGGCTCTAATTATAGTAAAGGAATAGAGCTAGAGTTCAAAGACTACTAGAACAAAGATAATAGAGATATTATCTTTATAGATAAGACCGGATATTATACTAATCCTTATACTAGAGTACTAGGAAACGAGATAAGAGATTAAATTACTACTATTATATAGAAGGTAGAGTTAAAAAGAAGACATAAATAACCTATTTATATATATATATTTTTAGTATTATTATATTACTACTACTATATTTTAATAAGGTACTAGTAATAAAATATAGTATAAGAAGCTAGTTTAGTACTTAATTGTACTACTATAGAGTTAGATAGTTTATATATAGCTAGCTAATAAAGGTTCTTTAATAAAGTAGATCTATATAGTTTTAGAATAGATTAAATTACTACTATTATATAGAAGGTAGAATTAAAAAGAAGATATAAATAACCTATATATATATATATATATTCTTAGTATTATTATATTATAACTACTATTTTTTAATAAGGTACTAGTAATAAAATATAGTAAATAAGAAGGTAGTTAAGTACTTAATTATACTACTATAAAGGTAGATAGTTTATATATAGCTAGCTAATAAAGGTTCTTTAATAAAGTGGATCTATATAGTTTTAGAGTAGATTATATAATTTTAATAGCTACAAGTAAGCTATAATATAAAGTTACTCTATACCTTAGTTTTCTTAGTTAAAAGTAGTCTAATTTAATTAATTTCTTTTTTATTCGAAAGGTATAAATCTAAATATTAATTCCTAATATTAAAAGTTAAGTTTATCTATTAATATTATTATAATAGAGTAGAATATAAAAGTTATAATTAGTAACGGCTCGCTTATTAATAATATTAACTTATAGCTAAGTTTCGTAGAATAGTAGAATTATTTTTATTAATTAGGTATAAAAACATAATAAATAAAACTTCTACCCTTAAACCTCTCTAAGGTTTATCTAAATCTAATTATAATACTTCTCTTAGTCTTATAATAAGTTAGTCTAAATAACCCTCTAGTAAATCCGCTAGTATATAGACTATAAGTATATCTATAATCTATACTATTTGTAACGACACGTACGATATGTTGCCCGTGGGCGTCCAAGGTGTAGGTTATAGAATCGTAGAACTGTCTTATTCGAAGATTCTAAGCTGAAGAGAAGAGGAGAGCTCGAGGGAGCTCGAGTCTAAATACAAGGTGTGATGCCAAGCCACGCTAGTCAAGGCTGAGATGGCACGTGACGGTCAGAACCGTCACAGAAAGTTACTTTTATCTACTTTACTATCTTCTCGCTTCTCTTATATAAAGTCTAGAAGCTTAAAAATATTATCTTCTGTCTATTTAGAATAGCCTCTCTTTTATAAAGCTGTAGCTTATAATACTTACGTTTAGGTAAGTTATACTAAAGGTAGAGTTTATAATAAGTCCTAGGTAGAGTCCTCGGACGATCTACCTAGTAGCATGGAATTCTAGGTCTTTTTTTTATATACTATATTAGATATAAAAGTAGAAGGATTAAAAGAGTTAAAGGAGAAAGAGAAGGTAGAAGGAGTATAATTACTCGGTTAAGTACTTAGTTAGATAGAACTAACTAAATCGTAGTATAGTACTAAGAATTAGTTATATAAACAAAACCTATAAAAATTAATAAATATATAATAATATAAAAAGAACTTTTATAGAAGCTAAATAGTAGTATATTTATTTTGTTATAATAGTCTAATTTATATATAAATTAGGAAACTTTTATATAAGCCCTTAGGGTTCCTCTAACCTATATAAATCTAAGATTTTTACACCTAGTACAAATCTCTAAATTAGGCGAGCTAAACAGGCCCTAAATGTACAATTAAGGTATACAAAATGTTAGAAATAGTGAAGTGAATAGGTCACGAGGAGTGATTCATTATATTCATATTAGTCACATACCAACTTGCTAGCTCCGCTCAATGTAGACTAGCGTGGCTCGCTCCTAGTATAAATAGTAAGGGTACTTAGCACTTACTTAACTAAAGAGTTTTCCGCCTAGATTTCCTAATAACACGAATATACTATAAGGTTAAATGGAGTAAATCCTATGTGACAGTTCTGGTTCCAGACCTGCCACGTGAGCTCTCACCGCCTAGCAGAATCCTATATATTAGCATCGTTCAGAGCTGTCTTAGCTCTTCACCTTAGTATTCTAAGAATGGATCAGTTCTACTATCACACGTCGTTCTGCTCCGTCACATTATACTAAGGTCTCCTTTCTCATCCTGTGAAGGATTTAAAACATATCAGGTTCTTGACCTCCCTTCTATTCCAGCCTTCTGTCGCCGTCCAACTCTGCGAGCCTCTCGGCCTCCCAGCCCTCTACCTCGACACAACTCTCGAATCGACATTAAGCTCAAGACCCCTCTTTTGGCATCTACGGATCCCCTCTTCTGGCATCTACAGATCCCCTCACTTTCTGGCGTCTGCGGACCCCCTCTTCTGGCATCTACGGATCCCCTCACTTTCTGGCGTCTGCGGACCCCCAAACACGAGCTGATACCTTACTATTAACTAAACTCTCAACGCCTTGTTCTCTTCGCTAAGCTCTTTAAGCAAATAATTCGACAACTCTGCCTTCGCGGACAGCTTTAATACACCTTCGCGACCTAGTATTCACTCGACCATAATGGACTCTGATATCGTACGCTGGGCGTACAACTTTAACTCTCTTGTCGAAAAGAAACACTAATACGCTCGCGTAATCGACGCCTCGACAAGACAGCTTATCCAGCTCGTCATCAGTTAATCTAAACCTCCTGCCGATAAGGAGACCCCCTATGCCCCGACAAAAGAAGCTTTTTAAGCAGACCTCCTTGCTTTTGCCTACATTGTTTTCCGACAACTCTTAAAGCCTCCTCCTCCCGATATTACGAAAGCTCTCAAAGCCTACTCTTCAATAATCAACAAAATCGTAGGAGCGCACGCTAGTCACTTAGGAGAACATATAGATCAATATCATACGAAAAACATGGAGTGTTTCAGGCAACTCGGCGTATAGCTAGCACCTGACTGCTATTATAGAGCTGGTATCTCACGGCTGCCTTGGTAGAAAGATATAGGCAAGGATACAGACTTAGGTACAGATAATTACAATAGTAGATACATAGATGGACAAGCATATCTATCTCTAGAGCTTCAGAGCTCGGGGACGAGCTCTTCTTGAAGGGGGGGGGGGGGTAATGTAACAGTTCTGGTTCTAGACCTGCCACGTGAGCTCTCACCGCCTGGCAGAATCCTATATATTAGCATCGTTCAGAGCTGTCTTAGCTCTTTACCTTAGTATTCTAAGAATGGATCAGTTCTACCATCACACGTCGTTCTGCTCCGTCACATCCTAATTCCTAAATACTAAATCGTAAAGTTACTTAACATTATAGAAAGCGCTAGAGAATTAGGTCGGTCTATTAGTGTAAGTCTAAACTAATTTATATAGTATAAGCCCTCTGAAACATAAGTATACTCTCTTATGCCCCCTTTACCTACTCCTATTTCCTAACCCCTGACGTGTCTTATACCTACCGAACATATATACCTACTTACCTCTCGTAAGCCCTTATATATCGCATCCCCTTTACATATACGCTATATCTCCCTGGTTATTATACGTACCTATGATAGTATCTCTAGCTATTATACTACTATAAAGAAAAGAGAGGAAAATATAGAAGGAACAGTAAGAAAAGGGTATAATAGTAAAAGACTTAATTACTATAATAAGTGCCTACTAGCTAGCTTAACCTTTAAAGGAAGGTAGTACTTAGGACTAGGAAAGCTCGTCCATATTGAATTTGTTCTTTGCATATCCTGCGATTCCCCGGCACACCATGCAATACATGAAATTTCCAAGCGCAAATCCTTCGTTCTCCTCCGCAGTCTCTTCCCCTCTTTGATGCTGTCGAGGTATATAAGGGTCATGATGCTTCCGAGGTGTACCAACACCATGGTACCGCGCATTTCAAGCGTAGTTTCGCCTAGCTCGCCGACGGCCTTCTTCTTCTCTTCGCAGGCGGTACCGGTAGCACTCGTCACACTCAATATATCTTGTATTGGGTCTGCGCTCATAGTATGGGCAGCACTTTGGAGGCAACATGGAAGGGTTCCCCTCGCAGAGAGTGTAGGGCTTAGGGCTGGTGATGTAGTAGCGATAGCCGGGACGGCATGTGGAACAGTAATATTAGATTGGGCAGCACATTTTGGGGTTTGCATTGGAGGTGTCGCGTTTCTTCTGTGTGTACTTTTGGTTTTGGGAGTGACAAAGTTGAATATTTCGGTATGAGGACACTTTGTGTGGTGGTTGAAGCAGGCTGGTTGTGTCTTGGACGGAAAAGACTGAGCTTGAGACTGGGAGGTAATGATAGCTGAGCAGAGCGAGGATTACCTTGCAGAGGTTTTGAACTCAAGCGATTAAGGTTAAGAGATGGGTTAAGACAAAGCAAGCGTTCCTTTTATATTTGCTAGCCAAAACGGTGTAACATTGTTGAAGTGATTAAGAGAAGGAAGTAGAAATACTACTCTAAGAATAATACACACACAAACCTATCTTTTACCGTCCGTCTAAAGTTATTCATGAGTCATTTTACACAAAAAGTTGTGTTTGTACTGTACAATCACATTCAGTGTTGGAAATGAGTTGAGTTGAGTTAAGTAGTAGCACCTACTCAACTTAACACCTACTCAACTCAACTCAAGGGTCATTTAACCCTACTCATCTCATACTTAGGCACTTGGCGCTAAGTACTTAACTACTTGAATACAAATTTAGTAGCTCGGAGCATAGCCGGGCCGAGTCGACTTAACGTGCCTAGGTACGCCGAGGTACTACCGCCGTTCGTCCCGATCGGATTTATTTGCCCTCTACTCCCCCCACTCCTTAGTACCCTCCACGCATAGCATTAAGTACTAGTCTATAAATAATTACTATGTGCTTTTGTATATCATATCTATTGAGAATCTAAAAGGCCGGGGGTTATATATAAACAAGGGAGTTATTAGTCTAGCTACGTTTTTATTCCCTTAAGATAGTATATATAAGATAGCCGGGCGAAACTTTATATATACCTAGGTTAAAAAAAGATATTATCCTAAAGTCTTATACAATTAAAATGGCTCTCTAGGTGATTTAAGATAATTGAGCATATAGTATCTTTATTACCCATAACCTAAGTGATTTAGGACAATTGAGTTAATTGTTCTAGGAAATCTTATACTATAGGTTCTTAGGGCGTGTATAGAGTTTCGCCCCAACTATCTTACATCTAGATTTTTGAGTTTGCGATTTCCTATTTAAGAGCTCGGACCGGTCGGAATAATACCTAGGCGCGCTAATTATGTAGTCCTGTTGTTGAGTACCAGGACTCATAGGGGAAACTCGCCAACCCAAACATCCAGATATATATATGCTACCTCGAGGGGATATGAGTAGTACTTAAGTAGCTGATTGTTTTTCTCCCACGCTATTCGTTACCTACATCTTTAGAAATAGTGCTTGCCAAGTTTACAAAGGAGAAATGATGCAAAGAAGAGTCCAAAAACTTTGATTGTTAAACGAATTATTTCCACATTCATTTCCAAGTTCCTAAATCAGATATAGAATAGCTCAGCCCATTCCATATCGAACTTGATGATGGTATATCGGCAATAAGAAATTTCCCACCATGTATCCTCTTCAATGTTCCAAGTGAGGATTCATCTTCGCCCTTCGAAATGAATTTTCACGCCCGTCAGCGACGATAATGACCACCTTGCTGACGATGATCGCCTTGACGTCGATTACCACCACAGCGTCGAGGGCGTTCAGTAAGTGCAGCCCAGGCGACACGACCGAAGTCCCATGCGTTACGCACGAATTGCTGCGTCCGAGCTGCCTGTCTCCCATCGCATTCTCTGCAGATACGGTCTTGATTCTCCTCGGGCGCACCGAAGCGGTAGCACAAAATACGATCGCGTCTAGCCACGCCGCAAGGGTTCTTGGTGGAACTTAGCCATCGTCCACAGCTATCGCAGTAGTAATTTGTCTCATAACACATTATGGCCTTTGCTTCGGACGATTATTTGGTAGCTCTAGGTGATGTTGGCTGTTGAGATACCCCGTAACTTCTTGTGGCTTGAGGGAAGAAGTGAGTTGTCAGTGTTGAGAAGACTTTCTGTCTTGTTTGAGTGTAAGAGCTGATTATGAGACTTGATGCAGATGATTGTATGAGATCCGGGGGTAATAGAATCTCATCGAAATGGAGCTTGAGTTGTGTAAGAGTTGAAGTTGATAGATTGGTCTAGATGAAAGCTGCTCGCCTTTTATAGATACTAGAGGCCGCTGTGTAACAACTCTGAAGTGATTGAACTGCGAAACCTACATTGATATTTGAGTAATAATTTAGATATGGACCTGTTTTTACCTTAAATCTTTATAATTATTCATGGATCTAATTGACAAACAGTTTATGTTTGTATAGCTAAATGCATGTGAAGATCTGGTAGAAGTGAGTAATTTCAAAAGTCATAGGGGTACTGACATGCGAAAGGCTTTCTGCTAAGCGAGGAAAAGACCACATTAGTGAATTCCACTTAGCATGTGTCTTTGCTTAAAAGGCATGTGCTAGAAACTCTGTATATAAATACTGTATATAAACGCAGCTGTCTGGGAAGCCCCCTTCTCGCTGTGAACAGTAACTAATATTCGACTTCTACCATGCAATTAGAGGACTAAGAGCTCAACGAATAAACTACTTAGAAACTAACCGTTCATTCAACAGAGATATATGATAGACCACTTAACTTCACTTCACTTATTGAAATGCAAGTTTTCTATTAATTATCCGGTAGTTCTGAGGGTATGGATATTCTTGTCAAAAATAAGTGGTCTTCTATTGATTCTACCTTAAAATCTAGGAAAGTTTCGAGTTATTTACAATTTTATGTTTCACTAACCCCAAAGGTTAGCCCAAGTATCTAGTGAAATAACATGTGCTAATACTAGGACCTCGTGCACATCTCGCGAAGTATATAATACCTTATGGTGTGGTAGATATGAAAAAAGAATACCTCGAAATTGTAACCACGCCCACAATTTAACAAAACGTATAGGTCAAAAGCCACCATATAAAGATCTATTGATATAGGATGATTTAAAGTAATTGGTTCACGCCTTATAGAACGCCCAAGTGCCATATTTTAGACATACAAAATTCGAAAATGTTGCTATTGAGCTTGAGATGGGCGGAGCTGCACATCAATATGACTTGTAAGGTGTGAAGGTACTCCAAGAAGTGCTCCTTTTAGTCCTCTATAGTTATCTATAGTTCATGGCAAAGTGGCAAAAATGCTCTTCCGTCCAAATTGCTTTGACGATCTGCTGCAACACAGCCGAGCACAGCTCGCTCTTAAGCGAACCCCCTTATTATCAGGATACCGTGTCGCTTAGGCCTTCTCAATAAGTTACACCCAACCCACGCACCATAGGAGTTTAAAAGTATTCATTTAGTCTTAAATTAGCCTACGAGTATTGAAGTGGATATTAGATTTAGTTGCGCCAGTTGAAAAATCAATATTCTCATCGAAGTGGCTGATGACGGATGACGACACGGTTCATCTTGTATGATTGCCTATCCTGTCCGGCTTCATAACAGTAATGCTTTGTTCGCCATTGGGAGTTGCCAGTAGTGAGAAAATAGCTATTTAAGATTTATATATACTTTGTAAAAATACTTATAACAACAAAACGCCAAACTCCATCCGCTATCATTTGGTATCCTCATGCCCCTAAATGTACATATACTAAACACCAGGCACCATAGCCAAGCATCTCAAGTTTCCTATCTTGCAAAATAATAGGAGAGACACGAGGTAAAACTCGTTCAAGGGACCATTACCAATTCTCACGATCCAGTAACCATAAACCCCACACTGGCAATAACGCAAGAAAGAACAAGTGCTGTCAGAATACCCGCACCAGCCTTATCCTTTCCCGTGATGATGATTACAGTCCCTCCTGAGCTGTCAGTTCCTCCACCAGCCCCAGCAGCGGCATTGCCAGCACTCGTGCCACCAGTGGTATTTGTCACCAAGTCCGGCGCGTTATCAATCAACATACTCTGCACCACACTCAGCGCACTCATTTGCTGCCCAACACCATAAAGACCGTCCCAAGTAGCGCCTGCGCTCCAGTGTTCGCCACAAGTCACGCCATCCGAACCACCCGAGCATTGAAGGGCTGCAGCTTTGGCGGAGGGTTGAAGGTAGGATTGAATTTGTGCATGGGTGAACGGGGCCACTTTAGAGGTCGCGGCCATCCATCGGGAGAGAAAGCCTTTGAAAGTCTGTTGATCCGTATTACAGGTTCCTTTGGCAGTTGTGACGTCTTCGCAGGCGGATTCAAACATTACTTTGTCTTCTTTGAAAAAGATTGATGTTCCATTTAGGAGACCCTGGACTCGGGGTTCCCAAACATCGGAGCCACTTGTCTTTCGATTCATAGTCAGTAATTACCCTCAAGAGACAATGGGAGCGGGGGACCGGATCAACTCACAAAGTTATACATCATGGCTGCCCCAAACAGGAATATCCCCTGGTTGTAAGACCACTGCCTGTGATCGATGGTTTTACAACCGTCCAAATCACTTGAACCGTCGAAAACAGCATATTTATCACTCATCAATCCCACATGCTCCATCCAATCCCATGTCTTTACTGCCCAGTCTGCGTAACTCGAATTGCCCGTATAAACAGCCAGCCTTGCCGCCAAATTGAACAAACATCCGTTCGCGACCGAATTCTTGTACGTAAATCCATTGTTGAAAGCAAAGATCTGCCATCTCAACCCACCATCACAGCTCGTTTCATCCCATCTACCTGCCAGATCATTAAAGACTGCTTGAGCAAGTGCTAACCAGCCTGGTTTTGTCGGATCCGGATCTTCGAATTTCAGCTCGGCTGCTGTCATAGCTGACATTCCCCAAAATCCTTGATCGTCGTTTCCTAATGTTTTTGTTTGATTTGTTGGCATATAGTCGTTATCATCACCTATCTGTGAGATAAGTGCCTGTTTTACAATAGGATTGTATTCCGTGTCGCCAGTGTAATACCAGTATTCCACCATCGTTCCAAACATGGCGCCAGCCTCCCACCAGTAGTATGGATCGGGAAGATTTCCTGGGTTGTCTCCTGGTTTGTATCCGGTATAGTAACTCATTGTTCCTTTCGCTATAGTTTTTGCGGCGTCTTTTATCGAGCCTGGTTATTGTTAGATCTTGTGTCTCTGGTTGATGTGTTTGGGCAGTGAATGCTCACTCGCAGATGTGATATCCAAGGTGATCGCTGATGCTATCCCACTCATTGAAGAGGAGATGGCAATACCGGAAGCCAATACATGTCGCACCCTCATTCTTCTCAAGTCCCCTGCTCTCCTTCGTTTATAGTGTTAATTGATATACGGCAAAATGGGCTGTGTCCACAAATTGAGGCCAAAGGCAGTCAGTACCAGGTCGAAAATCCAGAAAACAAGCGAAATTGACAAGATGTTGTTAGAAGCAAAAAATGAGATAATTCAAACGGTGCAGGGAGAATATGAAGGAGGACACAGAACAAGAAATCCCAAACACATGGAGATTTCTCGCGTTCCACTCATCATATACCATTTTGGCAACAGAACCCACAGCGATACCTGTTATCGGTGTAATTATCCACACTCTACCAGGAATACGCCATGCTCTCCATATAAAGGGCTGAATCAAGAGATGATTACCCATAACAACCCGGAAATAGAATGCTGATTGCCCAGTGTTCGTGGTCCAAGCGAGATGATCAGACCCGTTTGCTCCATAAAAACAGATGCTTAGCAACACAACAAATTGATTGATGAAGGAGTGATGGCGCGTAATTTTCCTACTGCAAAGAGTGGATGTTCCTCTATCACGCACGCGTATTGAAGGCGCACCTACGAGACTAGAGAGACTCGTGGGGGTAGACTTGTAGAAGAAGTTAAGAACTGAAGATCTTGTAAAATGAGGTACAGTAAGAGCCTACAAATTTGCAGCTCCTGATGGATTAAGAATTGGCACCCGTCATGTCCGATGCTTGGAAAAAGCTTGTGAGGGAGATTGTTTTCCTCCCTTGAAAAAGAAGTGGATAAAGTGGGGTAAAATGGAAGGTTGGCCGAACGGCTGATCCGTCTTGACACCGAGATGAGTCGCAAGGTCGGGAAGTCAACGTCATGCAGGGGGACTCGAAGGGAGAAAGTTCATGATATGGGAATACGGTAGCTTCAACAACAACAATGATCCCAATTCCTCCTTCAAGAGTGAATGCAAGTGCAAATTTAGCGGTATCACCAGTTTTCGCTTCAATCACGTGTTGTCATCCATAGGCGGGAATGTGTGAACCCTCAGCTGCGCCACGACAAACGTAGTACAACTGTGTGACCTGCAGGCTCGCCAGGTCATCACCACAAAGATGTAAAGGAAAGAGCCATCCTTTACTCGTACTGCGAAACAACCATCTCGACATACAAGTTTGCTTGCTCAAGCGCGCTTCCTCTCGGGTTTTCTTTACCGAGTCCAATGCAGCTTGAAATGCCACAGTTGATCTAAAAATGGGCAGCCAACGGTACCATGAAGCGTGCATAACTTGCCCCCCACAAAACTCTCACGATGACTATCATCGGGATAAATTCCTGGCGACCGAAAAATGTACGTCGATGAATGAGGGCATGTCGATGGAAATACCTGTAAATCATATTAGCTATATCCTGCTCTCTAGAGTTCAGCTAATTCCCAAAGACGAAGAAAATTAATTCCAAGGATATTCTTAAATTCCAGAAGCCGTCTGCAATGCCTTCTCCATGTACAGTACTCCATAGGTTCCAAAATATTTCTCCTCAACGAAATTGTTCACTTTTGAGTCGTCTCTCCCTTGAGCTCCGTCAACAAATTTATGAAGAGCTGTTTGCTGATCAAGCTCGAAAATGGCATCTCAGTCGACCAACAGAAATAATTCAAATACATGGCAGCCAAGAATCCGAAGTAGTTGAAAAGCAAACATGGTACACAATGGCATGTCTGGAGGGACATGAGCTTTACCGACCTGATATTTCACACCAACAGTGTTTCTCTGATGAAGGGTGCTTCGCTGACCCAGCGATTTCACCCAGAATAGAAATGGCCTTCCTCTTTACCTGTCGCCAAGCGTAGGTTCTTCCCTCCATTTCATAGTATAATTAGACACAAGAATAGCCAACTCACGCCATAATAGCTACATTGAAACATCGCCAATGTTATACGGTAGAATAGTATTTGGAATTGAATCACCTCTCGCTCTCAAAAGGCTTGTCACCACCTTGAGTCCTACCACCCTCAATTCAATAAAATCCTTAGACCTTGTATGGTCAATGGAGTCAACGCAATCGCCTGCCCTGTATGCATTTCTCAGACGACGCCGTGAGCAGCATGAACAGATTGCGCTTGTCCCTAGCGATTATGACTATTCTGTTTGTCCTCAACCACAAACTAGCGATGCCGCTTTATTAGCTTATAGAAGAACATGGGAACTACTAAAAGAGATGAAAGGACTGAAGACGTTAAGGGTAAAGTTCACAGAAGTTTGGCCCAGTTTTGGACGAATAGGGGACTATGAACACACGTGGTTGGATCTCCCACCTGAATTTGCAGAGTTGGCTGATTTGGCGCTTGCTGTTCCCGAGCCCTTCTATGGAGATTTCGAGAGGGTGAGGAGGGAGAGGGGATTGGGTATCAGAATTCTGGACACGGGAGATGGGACCCCTGATTCAAGGCGTCGATATGCGGGTGAAGGAAGAATTTCGTTGCCGTTCGGTTCCTTTCCATTTACATGTATTCTTTCGCATCGAGGGTTATGATGCTATGCAAAAACGGGTGGAGATATCTCTCGATAATTATTAGGTTGTAATCTTGGAGACTAAGAGGGGCTTACTTAGCTCAGTGTATCGAAGTAATAGTTTATTTATTTATTTCTATTTAATGTCTATCGAATACAACTGACAGACTCGTAGTTAGGTTCTAAAATAGCCCTTAGTAGAGCAAAAGACGCTGAGGGGGTGCCTCAGATGTCGGGGGTTGTAGATAGGTGGCTATACTACAGGGTACAGAGAAGAAGGAGAGCCCGCTTTTGGACAAACCCCAAAGTGAACGGGGTAAATCGAAGTAATAGTAGGTAATAAAATAAAAGTCCTTGTGCCGTAAAACAGACAGCAACACACGAATAGTACCTTTAGTTCGTACCCCCATGGTATATTAGAATAGCTCTATTATCCATTACGTCTAGGTTTCACGCTGTTGCTTCAGATAATCTCATACTTGAGAAGGCATTGCAGTACCGGTATAATATAAAATTCTTATTGAGAATTATAGAAGATAGATAATGAAAAGCAAAAGCAAAAGTGGTAATTTTATCAAGTCATGTGTGTGTGTGTGAGAGAGAGAGAGAGAGAGAGACAAAGCGATAGTGCGAATGTGGCCCCTCTAAATCCGTCTATATATATCACATGAACCACCTCATTACACGCAAACCGACAGTCCTTAACATCGATTGGTTGGATCGAACCTTTCGATAAGCCATTTAAATTATACCGAAATCATTCCTCTACATCCTCCCACCCCGGCCACCCCATTTTGGCACCAAGAGCTTGACAATAACCTTCCCACTAATAAAGGTAAGATTAGTTATTGCGCATGAACGGGAGAGTAAAGTGTTGGAATCCTTGGGTCACAAGACCACGTAGAATTCTTGGATGGAAATACCCACCTCGTCACCTCCTATATGCATATCTAGACTGCTGCAAAACGGTACAAGATTGTCCTCCAGGAATTCACAATCAGGGCATGACTCCCATGGCTTAGAACCCGTATCTCTTTTTCTATATGCGGCGCAAGCATCTCTTGTCACATTTACATCGTGGACCACCCGATTCATAAATACGGCGTCGTAAGTAAGGCATATTGTTCTGTAGTGTCGTCTTGAGACCACGCTACAAGATGTTAGCTTTTGTCTTTTTCCTAGCTTCTTTTTGAAGAAAGTTACCCGATAGCTAAAATTAATACAGGGATAAAGAGCGATACCAATTGCATTTTGAAGAGTGGAATAGGAGGTTGTGGTATGTTTAGTGAGAGCTGTTTGTTGATTGGGTGTGTGACTGAGCAGAAGGGTGTAATTGCTGCGTAGAAAGCTCACGAAAAGCTGGGTCATATATAAGTACATCTTCTAAGCTTCCTATCAATGGAAGAAGAATTAGAAACTAATGCCAAGAGATACTGGAAACTTCCGTATACTTATCATATTAAAGAAAGACCTCACCACTCGAAACTTCATGGAAATCCCAGGAGTACATCTTAGGAGTAATTCTGCTTGGTATTGCACACAAATTACAAAACACGCTTTCAATTGCAAGCCTGATACCCGCTCGAGTAGCAGAGAGCTCATACGAGAAGACGGGCCGTCATATCCATCACAGGACGGACAGAATACTAAGAAGTATAAAATTCAATAAAGCCGAGCACGGCGACTGATACTGGGGTAATTTAAATCCCGGTCAAGGCCGCCAAAATATATCGGTAAACATAGCCATTTGCCATTCCTTACAATTGGGAGATAAGCTTTTATATTAGTAGCGCGCTCGTGCCACCTGGAAATAATTGGAAGCTTCTTGCCTGGCAAACTTTCAGCACAGACGCTGGAAAGGATAGCATGAATATACGTAACGTCCCTACCTGGGTAGACCTAGACCACCGTTATCCATAGAAGTAAACAATTCCCATTTTTCAAAGCAACTTTTCCCGCCCATTACGCCAACAACCACTCGTAAGATCACGTCCCCCTCAGCTCTCCTCCATCAAGTGTATTTCGCGACATGCCTAGCTCAAAGATCTATTCATTACTTGAATCAATGCGAGGATCAAAGAAAATGAGAGTAAAAGAGCAATCATATGGTACTAACTCAGACTTTGCGAGAAATTTCATCCATTCTGCGCACACGTCAAGAACACTATTACAGTATCGCAATAAAACTCGCACAGTGGAACTAGTTAAGCGAACAGATCAGAATATATGAGTTTTAAGACACAACTTAACCTAAGTACCTGAAGAAAGATGTCAATTTTCGCTCCACAGAGCTGCCTGGTTTCAAAGGACACACCACGCTGGCTTAATAGACTACAAAGTACCCTGTAGAACTTAATTAGACCATCCAACTCCCAAGGGTAATTATATTAGGTGGCACAGGCATTCAGACACAATACTGTGTTTTATTGCATTTGCGGCCCGAGCAAGGACCGATTTCCTGACAAGGATATGGGCGATTACTGTTTGACCCTCACTGAATTATCGGGGGACAAATAGTTAGATGGTCAGACCTAGATTCTACAGGGTACTTTGTAGTTTGATAAGCTAGCGCAATATCTCTTTTGGTACCGGGCAACTTAGTAGAGCAACAATAACACTGTTTCCAAACACTTACAGTATCTTTAGTAGGTTTTCAAAGGATGCCAAGAACTTAAAAATGGGAAGGGCCTTCTAGTGACATGGTCGGATATTCGAGTGACCCAGGCCGAGCAGGATTTGAAATTATGTTAAGGGAGTGAGAAACAGCTGAGCTATTTATTGAATAGGACTGGTAAAACAGGTTCTAACGTGAGCTATTAACGACCATTTGAATAGTGAAAATAGCAAAGAATACATCATGGAACCTCAAGAAGGCCAAGCTAACGAAGTCATATGTTGTTCAACAATAACCATGGCTGAATTGGTGAGTCCGCCAAGTAACAAAAATAAGCGCCAGATATTCTTAGAATCTTCTGAATAGACTTGGGCGGGATAATAAGATTAGAATATTAGGGGATATTCTAACAAAATCTATATTAGAAAGATATTAATAATATAATATTAGAATTTTGATGATATTAATCCAACATTAACTATGAGCGTATATAATAGTGAAAAACTAAAAGTCCGCGCCGAACAAAGTATATATAGTACTTGAATACTTCTAATAGTGGGAGTGTGGAACTGGGAGCACAGGAATGGTTATATGTACTATCAAGTAAATTATAGATGCCCTTCAGGACTAGGTAGCGTCGTGGACATAAATTTACATTCTACTATATATGCATATATATGTGTTGGGATAGAGATATAACAAGTGCGTAGCAGTAAAGCAAATAAGGGGTTCAAAACGTATATAATATTCAGTGTGTCTGTCTAGCTAAAGGAGTGGAAGTTGTGCGAGTACTTAAGGTAGTCGCACAAGGTAGAAGCGACCCACATATAGTGGGTC
>UNPT01000649.1:0-18988 GCA_900536445.1 Hymenoscyphus occultus
CTGTTGACAGTTTAATTTTGATGCCTAGTATCCGGCATACTTCTTCCCAAAAGGACGAGACGAACTGGGGGCCACGATCAGACACAACAGATTCTGGGAAGCCCTCATGGCGCCATATGTGGACTAGAAATAGTTCTGCTATTTCACGTGCGTTAATAGTCTTGTGACAGGGAATTGATACCGATGATTTACTGAATCGATCTATGACTACAAACAGACAGTCGTAGCCAGCTTTGTCCGCTGGGAAAGATTTGAAGTCTATGGTAAGGTGCTGCCAAGGGCGTTCAGGAATCGGCAGTGGATGAAGAAAACCAGGGGCACGGTCCCGAGGAGCGTGGGATCTTTTACAAGAGTTATAGTTATCGATATATGTTTTAACGTCAGCGCGGAGCCCTTTCTAATAGTATTGGCGGCTGACTAGGTTGGTTGTCTTTGATTTCCCAGGATGGGCAGTACACACTTGGTCATGAATTTCTCGTAGAAGTTGCGTGCGCAGGTGGTTGTCTGTCTTAGGTACTACTAAGCGCCCACGCCAGGTTAGGAGGTCTCCTTTAAACGCCTAGTCTTAATCGCCCCGGAGGGCTGCCTCTCGGTCTTTGGCTAAGGACTTGTGTGTCTTGTTAGCTACGAGGATCTGGTCGACCAAGGGTAATTCGATGAGGCCTTCTAAAGGAGCGAGCGTTGTCTCTGTTTCTAGGAGAGGCTTATGGAGCTCCGCCACGATGCGAGGGTCTAGATTGCGAACTGAACGATAAGCGATGGTGAAGTAGAACTCTGCAAGCACTTCAGCCCACCTTGCCTGTCGCTGGTTTAGCTGTTTCGTCGTCATGAAGTACTCTAGGGCTTTATGGTCTGTCCAGATACGAATCACAGAGTTAGTGCGGGCTAGATTAGCTCTCCATTGTTAGAAGGATTTGACAATGGCTAGCATCTCTTTGTCGTAGATGGTATAATTAAGCTCTAGGGGCGACATAGTTTTCGAGAAGTAGCTAACAGGTTTCTATTCGCCATCCTACTGTAATTAGGACATTACTTTAGCAATAATACTATCCGAGGCATCTATTTCTACCTGGGTTTCCAAGTCATTCTAGAAATGATGTAACAGGGGAGCAGAAACAAGACATTTCTGTAGTGTTTCAAAAGCTTCTTTACAATTAGCCGTGAACTTAAAGTCTACATCTTTCCTGGTTAGGTTAACTAGAGGCTTTGCTATACGACCGTAGTCTTTAATAAAGCGGCGGTAGAAATTACAAAATCCTAAGAAAGACTAAACTCTACGAATAGAGCTAGGGCTCTTCCAATTAACGATAGCAGAGATCTTTTCTAGGTCTACCTTAATCCCTTTTGTGCTAATAATAAAGCCGAGGTATTTAGTCTACGTTATATGAAACTTAGTCTTTTTAATATCGACCTGTAGGCTAGCCTCTCGGAGACGTTAGAGAACTTGCTTAATATGTAGTTCGTGTTTAACCTCATTATCTGAATAGATAAGAATGTCATCTAAGTAAGCTGTATAGAAGTCGTCTAGGAATTCTATTAAAATGCTGTTTATGTAGCGCTGGTAAGTGGCCGGGCTATTAGTTAATCCGAAGGGTAATACTTTGTATTTAAATATGCTATATCTCGTCCTGAAAGTGGTCAGCTCTTCAGACGCTGGGTCTATTCTAATGCGATGGAAGGCTTGTCGGATATCGAGCTTAGTAAAGACCTTCGCACGAGAAATACAGGCTAATGTTTCGTCAATCAGAGGGAGGGGGTGTTCGTCCCTTTTCGTGATACTATTAAGCTTCCGGTAGTCGATGCAAAAGCATAGGGCACCATTAGGTTTTGCCACAAAAAGGATTGGCGAGGCGAAGGGAGCATTGCTAGGGACAATAAACCCCTTGTCGAGGTTTTCTAATAGGTACTCTTTTACTGCTCGGAGTTCCTCGGTAGTCTGGCGATATAGAGGGCTATGGCGAAGGTTATTGTCCTCGGTAAGCTTAATCTTATAGTCTACATTCCTCCGAGATAGGGGCAGCTGGTTAGAGGCGCGCTTTGAGAAAACATCCTTGAACGAGGCGTACTAAGGCTATTTTTTTAGGCAGGTATCTACGAGGGCCTCGTCATTACTATAGTCGATAGTAGAGATTATGTTCTCCTTCCCTACGTCTATAGACTAGTTTTCTTCTCGGAGGGAGACTTCTTGTCTTAGATCAAGGATACGGTTAATCTCGTCGAGACTAGCGGAGAAAAGGATGTTGTTAGGGCGACGGGCATTTAGGGAGAATGCAGGGGCACTAATAGCAGCGATGTCGACCGTAGGAGTTTCTTGGCTAGTAGTGTCGCCGGAAAGTAAAGAGGGGCTAGGTAACTGGTCACTATATTTCTTATAGTCAATTCCAAGCCTCTGACTTGTTAAACGAAGGCGTTGTAGGAAGGCCTTAGGGGGTGGACATAATAACTCAAGGTCGGCGTTAGTCCATTCCTTTCGTAATCTAGGAGGCTGAATAGTAATAGGAGGGGATACCGGGGACCTAGGTAGTCGAGACTGTAGCCATTTGTCATTTGAAGCCGAGGGTCGTTAAAGAATAGTAATAGCCGCTAGGTTAGCGTCTCGACGCTCAGAGTCTCTCTGGTGGACATAATTAATACACCCTCCTATCATCGTTTCTTTTGTAACCTGAATGTGACGGTCGAAATGTAACTAAGGTGGTAGGTCTTGTGGCTAAAGAAGACGTCTAGATCTTATTCCTAGGTCGATGTTATAATAGGCTAGCCATTTACGGCCAACTATCACATCGTGTCTACCAATGTCTACTACAAGAAAGGGAATTCGAAGAAAACGACGTCGATCAATCTGAAAAGAGAGTGAGATCCATTTTGTAATAGGAGCAGCCTCCTAGCTATTGAATCCCTTTACTAGAATGGATTTTGGGAAATGATGAATGGTGGTACTACAGTGCCGAACAAATAAGGCGACAAGTGCGAAATGAATAAAAAGAAAACCGTTTGCTCTAGTGTTAATAAGGCTGCAAGTGTTAAACGAAAATCCATTGAGAATTAGACTATAAGGAAGATCGAAGGCTTTACCTCCTAATAACTAACTAAGGTTTACTCGCTGGTTATACCAGAACCTCTTCATGCCCGGATCAGAGACTCTTGTCCGGGCTACTCGTTTTCCGAGTAGGTTTCCTTATTCTCCGGTTCCTAATCGGTACTATATATCTCCTTGATTTTAGCGACAGACCTTTTTGGCTTAGTATAGTCACGGGCGTAGTGTCCGTAAGCGTCGTAATTAAAGCACTGAGAGGTGTTAGGGGCAGGTGTCTGGCTTCCTTGGCGAACGGGTAGCTAGGGAACAGAGGTTGGTCGACTATCTGTGGAGAGGAACCGTCCTCCTAGAGTACGGGGCAGGTCTAGTGGTAGGCCGCTAGAAGTAGGGTTAGACTTATGATGAGTGGTGCGGCGGGGTGGCTTTGCGTCCGCCTTTATCCGTTCTCTTGTCCACCGGTCCTCGTTGTTAGTACTCTATAAGGCGTTACTAAGTTCTGTAAACGTCTTGTATAGATACTTAGTCGGACCTATCTTAAGTTGTAGCTTGTTACTAATCTTTCTCTAGAGGTCTCCTCTTAGGACAGAGGGCGCGATATTAGCATTAGCAGAGAATAAGAGGAAGTCTATAATAAATGACGAATACAAGCCGTCCTCCGGCATTTTTAACCGATAGTAAATTTCTTTAGCCTCTACTAGGTTATAAACCTTTCCTAATCCGACACGGAGGGCAGAGAAGGCCTCTTTGACAGACTTGAACTTTTATATAGAACCTTCTTTTATCCGAGCTATAAGAATACGCTAGGTAGGGTTCTTAGTAGTTTCGACTAGGAATAACAACCTAAGGCGTAGGTGCCTGTAGTCGTGGGTATTCCGGGTGAATTCTCCCTTAACCTAGAGGATGTAGGCGTCTATCGTAGGTCCCTTGGTTTCGCCATTAGAAAGCGTTTAGACCTAGTAGCGTCCTCCTCTAGGGCGTTAGGGGGTGGATGGTTCTTTATTAAGGTTATCGTCTAAATCAGAGCCTGAGGGGGAGTCGTCGGACGGATCTGTCTCGGCAGGGTTTTCAACAGTTGGCCGTAGCCGAGCTCTAGGCTATTGAAAAGGGGCTAGAGATGATGTTTATTGTCTAGCGATTAACTATTCTAAAAGATGGTTTGTGTTTTGCGAGGCCACGGCTTGTTCCTGGACGATTGTCTCTAATTGTAAGATACGGTCATTTAACCTCGTGTTCAGGTCCTGGTGTAGCGATGTAGGGATTTGCTGTTTCTCGCGGGCTGAACTTCGGAGGGCCTGTTTTCCTATTACAGGGGTGGTGCTGGTTGAGGGTTCTGCTATAGTAGTAAAAAGAAAGTATAAAATGTAGGTTGTTACGTTTATGAAGTTGAATCCTTTCTTTAGATTGAGAGCTTCACCCTCCGGAGTGACTCTCAGAGGAGCTGTAGGTGTTTAGTGCTACAGATGTATCAACAGTGCCTCTCTTCTAGAGTATACTATAGTCGAAGGGCGGTATAACCGGATGCTTCGAAAATGCAATGGCTGCGCGGCGACGGCGGCGCAGGGGGGGCTTATAGTCCGGGGGGACTAAGGAGTGGTAGTAAAGAGAGCTTTGAATAATGTGACAACATGAACCTGAGGCTACAGCGTAAAGTGTTCAAGAGTAGAATTGAGAATTCAAAGCTACAGAAGGAAGAGAGTATGAGGGACTCAAAGCTATATACACTGGCCCAGCATGGACTGTCATCTTACGCCCGCAAGCGTAACCCAGTATCTACACGTTCTCCCTGAATTCTAATCTCCGGATATAGTACCTTTACCCTGCTTTGCTAAGATTACTGTGAGGTTCGTCACACGTACCGCGGTACGGATAGCGTTAAAGTCTCCGAAGACTTGTCGAATCACCTGTTTAAATCCTCCCTAAGACCTAAACATAGCCTTAGTCACAGTTATGTTTCCTCTATTGTTATCGAAGTAATCTTTGAGGTAAGGCTAGGCCTATTCTAGCGCTGGTCCCCTAAGGTAGGAGACAGCGAAGATCGAGCGGAAGCTATGGTCGTCCTTGAACTTCTCTTTATTAAAGTTAAAGTAGATATCTATCTAAAGAAGGAACAAGTTAAGTTCCGTTCGCTTTCTGTTATACGTGTCGGGTATCTTGACTTTAATGTTTTCAAGTGCCTCGACCTTGTAAGGGTTAGGTACATCTGGCATACTATCGTCGTCGTCATCGTCGTCGACGTCTCTCGTCCGAGGAGTGTTAATATTTATCGTAGCAGTCCCTCCGCTAGATTTAGGGAGGTTGACTCGGCTAGCCTAGGGGCTGGTGGCCGGTCCTACTACTGGCGGGGTAGTAGGAGCCATCGTGATAGTTTCGACTTAAAGCAGGTGCTTAAAGTATAACGAATACTCAAACTAGCTAACTAAACTTAGCTAGGTGTTCGCTAGTTAGTATACTAGGATAAGAAGAAGACTATCGGGTTATTTACTTGGAAGTGAACTCGTTACTTGTATTAAAGATATTAAACAATATAATAAGATTAATAAACTAAGTTAAGTACGAAGCTCTTATCTAATAGTAGACGTACTAGTCTTATATAGAACCTTCGCTTTCCTTGATTATACTAATTACTCTAATCTATATAATCTTACTTAGTATTACTTACTTAATTAAGCATGATCAAGTCTAGTTACGTAACAGTGACCAATAGAAATCCTTGGATCGCTTAGCTAGTCTAAGCAACCCCTATTTGCTATAAGAAACCTGGATGTGCCTGTCGAGGGTTGTGCCTCTTATTATAACAAGTATCACGTGAGCACGTGATTCGTGACAACTGCTTGCTATAATGAATACTAAGTCAAACCGAACACTGCTATAAAGAGCGAACAACTAAGTAAGGAGGGAAGAGAGTTCCAGAGGAACAAGAGCTTATATACAGGATTCCTCGTAGCACGCACGTGACGCACGTGACGTGTTACAGGTGATCTGACCCTAGTTCCTCCTACTCCGTGACACTTTCTCTTAGAGTATAACCGAGCTCGCTCCTCCTTTATAATCCCGGTAGGAAACTAGTAATTATTATTAATTATATCCTAGAGTATAAATCGACTTATAGAGGTTAAAACACGAGTATTTAAAGATATCGATAAGTAAACCTTATATTAATCTTTTAGAAGTAGATTAAATATAATTATATAAAGTAGTTCTACTCCTAGTATTAGGAATACAGGCCTACTCGAGTAGAATAGAGGTTTCTGGGTTCTAGGTTTTAGTAATAATTCTTGTTCTTTTTAGTATATATAAAGCTATAAGCTTAAGGCTCTAGCTTTTGTACTAGTACCAAAGTAGTCTAGTGTAGTCACGTGATTAAAACCACCTTTACGTCCCGACACCCAGGGTAGGAAAATAAGGTAAATAGTAGGCCCTATAAGGGGTAGTATAAGGATTAGTAACGTTAATATTTATTATAAATATAAGGTAAAAGTAGGGTAAAAGAGGGGTAAAAAGTATTAAATTATTAGAATCTAGAAAACAAAAGTAAAGGAGAGACTTAAATCCTTATACTTCTAAAGTTTATACTAGTTTACCTACTAAAAAGTTAGTTATACTATATCCCTAGCCCCTTAATTACTCCCTAGTGTAACGAATACTTAAACTGGCTAACTAAACTTGGCTGGGTGTTCGCTGGTTAGTATGCTAGGATAAGAAGAAGACTATCGGGTTGTTCACTTGGAAGTGAACTCGTTACTTGTATCAAAGATATTAAACAATATAATAAGATTAATAACTAAGTTGAGCACGAAGCTCCTATCTAATGGCAGACGTGCCAGTCTTATATAGAACCTTCGTCCTCGTATATAGCTTACATCGCCTGTCGATGTAGTCGATGTACATATCCTACATCGCCTGTCGATGTAGTCGATGTGCATATGTCACGTGACCATAACCAATGGAAATCCTTGGATCGCTTAGCTATCCTAAGCGATCCCTATTTGCTATAAGAAACCTGGATGTGCCTGTCGAGGGTTACGCCTCTTATTATAACAAGTATCACGTAAACACGTGATTCGTGACACTATCCCCTTTCTAGCTTAGCTTGGTCCCCAAGCTTAAGTACAACCAAAGAAATATCGTTAGAAGGCTATCAGCCTTCCCTTCTTTTCACTATGTCACTCCTGTCTTCTAAAGCCAAGCTTAAGAAATACCGAATTAACGCTACTTTTCGAATCGAACGTTCCGGAGACGAAATAGTTCCTTGTACTCGATGTATAACCAGTTCTCGACATGGTAGGGAGGGTCAAAGATGCGTAGCCCTTCCTAGGGGGGACAAGTGCTCTACTTATACTCTTTAAGGAAAGACTTGCGATGTCAAGGAAAGAAACAGAGCTCCCTTGTCCTTTAACTAGGAGTCTCTAGACAAACAACGCCGGCGCCTTTGTAATAAAGAGGAGGAGGCTATGGCGAAAATCCTCCGTCTTCGTAAGCTATAGCGTACGCTTAATAATCGTAAGTAGGAAATGCTTAGGCGCGGTCTCTTATCCCTTAATAAATTAGATCGCGAACAAGAAAAGGAGAAGGAGGAGGCTAAGAAGGAGGAAGAGCGGAAGAGGGAGGTCGCGCGACTAGCCGACCTTCCAACTCCTACTACTTCCGACCCTTTTCCTGAACTAGGTCTCGACCCTACTTTCCTAGAGAGTCTCTTAGGTAATCCTAAGATATGGGCAACCCTGGGTTTTAGTAGTAGAACTCCTAAAGTTCCTCTAAGTACTAGGTAATATTCTTTCTAGGTTCCCAGGTATTCTCCGAGTATAGGTAATCTAACTATTTAATTAAGTACTTAATCTATCCTCTAATAACCCTATAGTCAAGAATCTTCTCGACCTTATATTCGACGTTTAGGTTAACTAGTTAAATCTCTGTGTATAGGGCTAGTAGTGCTCCCGGTAGTGCTAGTTCGAGCAGGGATATATAGAATACTAGGTAGATGTTCATTGTCTCCGGTAGTACTAATTTATAATTTAATAGTCCTCTAACCTTCTTAATTTTAAATGGTCTAAGTTTCTTATAGTCTAGTTTGTTACTCGGTCTCCTTATATTAATGTTTTTTCGTATAAGGTAGACTTTATCCCCCTCTTTTAACGTTAGCTCCTGACTACGTCGTTTATTATAGTAGTACGCGTTTCTTTCTGCCACGAACTATAATTCACTTGCGAGTTCTATATATAAACCTTTGATTTTCGAGACCTGGATATAGGCAAGTTAGTTATCTGTTATTGTAGCTAATAGTTCTCGATACGCTTCTAATTTATACCTAAAGTTAGCGTAGAATAGCGTAACAAGTATTGTTTCTGTTATTGAGCTATTATATACGAATTCTACTAGTGGTAGTAGTTCAACTTAATCGTCCTATTAGTAATTCACATAATAACGAAGGTATATCTCAACCACCTGATTTATACGTTCGTTCCCTCTATTTGTCTAGGGGTGAAATACTGTCGATAGCTTTCTTTTTACTCCTAAGCGCTCCGTGAGTACTGTCTAGAACAATGAGGTAAAGAGCTTGTCTCTATCTAAGATAATCTCTTCCGGTAGTCCATGTTTCGAGACTACTTCCTTAAGGAATACGAATACTAATTCCTTGGCTGTACTTAACTCTTTATATAGTACTAAGATTATATATTTCGTTAGCCTTTCTATAATAACTAGGATTGAGTTATACTCGACACCTGTTATCGGATCCTTAGATTTCGGTAATTTTATAATAAAATCCTAAGAGATCGACTTCTAAGGGGTTAGTGGTATCGGAGTAGTGCCCATCTGTCCGTAGGGTGCATAGCGGGAAGCCTTGCTCCTAATACAGGTATTACACTTTGCTATTACTTCCTTAACTACGGCTACTACCTTCTTAATATAGTAGTTCCGTCTAATTCGTTAGAGAGTTCGGCGAATTCCTTGATGTCTATAGGCCGGTGCCGTATAGTACTCCGTAATGAATTCTTTTGTATATAAATCCGGGACCTAGATCTTACCGTTCTTTGTCTTTTCGATCTTGTCTTGTAGCTATACTACTCTGATTTTATTATCCCAAGGGCTCTCCCTGGTTATAGTAGCGATTTTATAAATCGTTAGGGCAAGGTCTCCGTTCTCAAGGGTCTTTAAGATCGTAATCTTTTTATACTCCTTGTCTCCTTCGTAGCCTGGTTTCCGGCTAAGCGTATCTGCTTATACGTTCGAAGTTCCGCTAACATGACGAATCACAATGTTAAATCCAGCTAGGATTTACGACCACCTAGCGAGTCTTCTATTACTAAGCTTCTTAGTTGTTGTAAATGTCTTTAGATTCTTATAGTTAGTAAGGATAGTTACCTAGTGCTTTGTACCCTGAAGGTAAATCTTCTAATACTCTAAAGCTAGGACTATAGCAAGGAGTTCTTTCTCAAAGATACTATAGTTCTACTAAGCTGAATCCAATGTTTTCGAGAAGTATGCGATAGGTATTAGCTTCCCGTTCTCATTAGGCTATAAGTGTATAGCTCCAATAGTAGTGTCCGAAGCATCTGTCTTAATAGTGCTTAGTTTATCGACGTCGTGATTCCTAAGGATTAGCTCCTTAGCGAATCGCTTCTTAATTTCCTAAAATGCCTGTTCCGTTGTCTTGTCCTAGGAGAATATCTTATCTTTCCTGGTTAAGTCCGTTAAGGGTTTAGATAATCCGGTATAGTCCGTTATAAACTGTCGACAAAAGTTAGCGAATCCCTAGAATAATTAGACGTCCTTAACGTTCTCGGGTGATTTCTATTCTACAATTGCCTTAATTTTGTCCGGGTTAACTTCTATTTGACCAGGGCTAATTATATATCTAAGGAAGATAGTATAAGTTATTCCGAACTTGTACTTCGATAACTTAAGGCGGGAGTCTACGGTAGCGAGTCTCCGCAAGACTTCTCTAACGTGTCCCTAATAGTCTTCCTTCCGTTCTAAATATACTAGAATGTTGTCTAGGTAACAGATAACAGTTACTCCTAGAAGGTCTTCTAGAATACTATTGTTTTGTCTCTAATAAGTAGCTAGTACGTTCGTAAGTCCGAATAGTATCACATTGTACTCGTAGAGTCCTAATAGCAAGACGAATGCCGTCTTCTATTTATCTCCCGGCTTAATCCTAATTAAGCTAAAAGCATTTCGTTAGTCGAGCTTAGTAAATATCTTAGCTCGGCCTAACTTGTCCCGCAAGTATTAGCCGGTTAGTAACGGATAAGCGTCCTTAACCGTAGTATTGTTAACTTCTCGGTAGTTAATATAAGCTCTACCTTTTAGATCGTCCTTTTTCTTGGCGATCAATATGTTCGAAGTAGTCGGTGACTCCGACTTCCGAATATATCCTTTCTTAATTCCCTCCTTAACGTACTCCTCGAGTAGCTAAAGGTTCCTCCAATTGTGAGGTCGAAGCTTTTACTTCCTGAGGTTATAACCCTCTTTTAATTTAATCTTGTAATCCTATAGGCGATGTTCGGGAAGGGCACGTATGTCCTCCAGGTTCTCGAACAGATCCTTAAATTCTCTATACTATATAGGTAACTCTAAATCGGCTCCTTTGCCGACCTATGGAAGACCCTTTCCTAGGTGTCTAGGCTCTTTGGAAGAAGTGGCGCAAACTTCGTTCCGGCCTTGTAGTTATTCATACGAACCCTTGTAACTATAACAACTAAAGGTAATCTTTCTTACCTTCTAATCGATATCTAGATTATGTTCTCTAATCTAAGGTATACTAAGAATCGCTTCCTTACTTCCTATTTTAACAATATCGAACTATATGTCTAAACAGTGTCCGTCGATAGTAGTTTTCGTTAGAATAGTACTCTAGTTAATTATTCTGTTCTAGTATCCTATTTCCGTCCCGTCTACTACTGTTAACTAGTAGGGTACTGTCTTCCTAATAGGGACGTTCAGCTTCCTAGCTAAGTTCGGGGAAAGGAAGTTTCCTATAGCTCCCGAGTCTATTATTACTCGGAGTTCCTTCCCTTATATGACCGTAGTTACTACTAACTATTAGTCTCTAGAAGTAGCGTAGATTTCCTTGTCCTAGCTAGCGTAGCGAACTAGGAATAGATATCTATCTCGGCCTCTCGTTAGTAAGAATAAGACTCCTGTCTTGTCTACCCGTTCCACTATATATGTTCTATCCGCGTATAGGTCCAACTATACCTTCGGGAGGTCTCCTACGAAGTTTAGCTTAGGTTAGCCAACGAACTCTAGTTCGCTTACCTATCTCTATTCGCTAGTCTATAGAGTTATATCGTATACCCTCTAGGTGTCTCCGACCTATGGTAGTAGTTCTAGATATACCTCCTCTTAAGGTTCGTTATCTAAGTTATTCTTATTATAACGCTTAGTAGCTTTAATAACCACTTGTCCTAACAGGATATCTTCGAAAGTTATCTAATAGTCGTTATAATCGGTTACCTTATAGGCGGTTAGGGTAACTAGCTTACTGCTATAAGTAGCGTACGGGCTCTAGAAGTCTAACTTTAACCCGTCTATGTAGACCTATCTATTACCTAATATAAAGGTTCTAATAAATATCTAATTTTCTCCGACCTCGGGGTTCTGTTTTGACGGATTATATTTGTCCCCTAAGGTATTATCTAATGACTCTGATAATCCTAACTCGTCGGACTTATACCGCTCATTCTCCTTTGACTAGAGAGGCAAAGAGTACTCGTCGTCGGATCTCGTAGCGTAGTACTCGTCGAGTCCTAAGTCGTTCTCGAGCTAGGTGTAGATCCCCATTTCCTCGAGTTCGTTACTAGTTAACATTCGTTTTTTAAGTACAGCTATTTCCCTTCTAGCTATAGCATTGATTTGCTTTGTTCCTTTCTAGGGTTTCTTCGCGTCCTTCGCGCGGTACTCGTTTGCTCGATGGCCGGATTTACTATAAGAGTAATATAAGTTCTACTCGCGTCTTTGGTTACGTTCTTCCTGGGAAAGGCCTCCTTCCCGCGGGAAGGGTTTCTTTTCGGCAGCGTTCACTTTACAGCCCTTTCCGTAATAAGAACGATTCTACCGCTTGTATCCCTTAGACTAGTTCTCCTACTTTGGGGATAACTTCCTGAATTCCTAGAGACGGTTGTCTAACTAGATAATAGTCTTAATTATAGTCGTAATGTTTAAGAAGGTCATGTTTTATCTTGCCATCTCCTTACGGAGATGTGTCTTAAGTCCCCTTTAGAATAATTCTATAAGTGTAGGGGCGTCCTACCCTGATTTGTTCCTATATCGCTAGAACTCGTTAGCGTAGTCAATAGCTAATCCGGTTTATTATAAACCTAGAAGATTACGTACTATAGTACGGATAGCGTCGAAGTCTCCGAAGACTCGTCGAATCGCCTGTTTGAATCCTCCCTAAGACCTGAACATAGCCTTGGTTATAGTTATGTTTCCTCTATTGTTGTCGAAGTAATCCTCGAGGTAAGGCTAGGCCTATTCTAGCGCTAGTCCCCTAAGGTAGAAGACAGCGAAGATTAAGCGGAAGCTATAGTCGTCCTCGAACTTTTCTTTATTAAAGTTAAAGTAGATGTCTATCTAAAGAAGGAATAAGTTAAGTTCCGTTCGCTTCCCGTTGTACGTATTAGGCATCTTGACTTTGATGTTTTCAAGTGCCTCGACCTTGTATAGGTTAGGTACATCTGGTATACTATCGTCGTCGTCGTCGTCGTCGACGTCTCTTAATCGAGGAGTATTAATGTTTGTTGTAGTAGTCCCTCCGCTGGTTTCGGGGAGGTTGACTCGGCTAGCCTAGGGGCTAGTGGCCGATCCTGCTGCTAGGGTAGTAGGAGCCATCGTGATAGTTTCGACTTAAAGTAGGTGCTCAAAGTGTAACGAATACTCAAACTGGCTAACTAAACTTAGCTAGGTGTTCGCTGGTTAGTATACTAGGATAAGAAGAAGACTATTAGGTTGTTCACTTGGAAGTGAACTCGTTACTTGTATCAAAGATGTCAAACAATATAATAAGATTAATAACTAAGTTAAGCACGAAGCTCCTATCTAATAGCAGACGTGCCAGTCTTATATAGAACCTTCGTCCTCGTACATAGCTTACATCGCCTGTCGATGTAGTCGATGTACATATCCTACATCGCCTGTCGATGTAGTCGATGTGCATATGTCACGTGACCATAACCAATGGAAATCCTTGGATCGCTTAGCTATCCCAAGCGATCCCTATTTGCTATAAGAAACCTGGATGTGCCTGTCGAGGGTTGCGCCTCTTATTATGACAAGTATCACGTGAACACGTGATTCGTGACACCTAGCCCCCTTCCTTTACTTAGCAAGTTACTAAAAAATCCGACCCCTAGGCTCCCGAGTACTAAAAAATAACCTTGTAGCTATATTATATATATATAGTATAGTTTCTATAGGTATTAGATATTCCTAGACTATAAGTACATTTTTTTTAGCCCTTAATTATACTAGATAAAGGGGTAAGGATAAGGTACTATAGTAATATAAGCGCTTAGGCTAGTCTAATAAATTAAAACAACATAGGAGTACAGGTCGGTTTGATTAAATTAGTCCGAAATACGCTCGTAAAACTTGAAATCTAATACGTATATGAGACGTCTAATACGTGAAACAGACGTCCGATACACGAATACCTCGTATACGCCGTTCCAATGGATCAGATGAATGCCTAATTCCTCAGGCTTCGATGGGTGCCTTGCCTGACCAGGTACAAGGAACCTTGCTAGGTACTCCGTATAGAATTATTTTCCCATCCGCCTGCATCAACCTCAATCCGATACCTCGCACCAACCCCAAATTCTTCGAGATGCAATGGCACTGGGTACTACGCGACATAGCATTGGGTCTCGCTAGATATTCTCGCTAGATCAAAAGTATGCGCCCCGCCCTTCAGAAACTCCTCGCAAGGCCGTCTTCCCTCGATTTTCTGCGATGTCTGACGGGCACGGCTGCTGCCCCTCCTGTTTGCAATCACCGACCTCGACCATCATATTTCAATCGACGGAAAATATGCGCTCGCAATCATACGGCTGCCACAACAAATATCCGAGCGACCGCAGAAGACGACCAACATGTGGAAACTACTTCGAATCATGAAGCCGTCCCCGGGAAAGACGAGTTGTTGCGCGACCAGAAATCTAATCGCTGGAAATTGAAGATATGGAGTGCCGAAGAATTGGACTTTGAATCAGATTTAAAGCAGGAGACCGACGCCCTCAGACTTGTAGATGATCCCCGTTTCGAGGAAGACTTGCAGCTCTGGGCTTTCCTTTTGGATTACCGGCAACAAAAATATGGCCTGGATGGGGTTGCTATGATCTGGGAATCTTTTCGCGCGCGAAATATCAATATTATCCCCGCTCGAGATTCCGCGGCTGCTACAAAACTTCGGGAGACTTTCCTCTCTTTGGGGTACGAAAACAATGTCGTCATAGGGGAGATTTGTGAATATGCGATCGAGATGTACATCAGGCACCAATCTCAATGGCCAAAGCTATACTCCCGTGTGGTTGCGCATTTCATGATCAATGGAACCTTTGAGCAAGCTGTCCACTGGCACCGGCGCCTGTTGCCAACACACCCACCACATAAAAAATCATTCTACAACATGTGCCGGCGCGTCATTCACGAAAAAGGAAATCTTTTGGCACTTCAAGTTGCCTATAAGGACTCCGGTCACCGTCAATTATATAGAAGGATAATGGGTTTGCTGTGTGAAAAGATCGCCTTTCCGAGTGCATTCAAGTGGCACCAGCTACTTATTGAACATGGTGATCTGCCTCTGTCATTTTCGTCAGCATTTCCCCTCATTCGATGCCTATGGATGTCGGATACAGCTGGATCTTTGCAAGTCAAGGCTCAAGTAGTCATCAAAAGCCTCGAGGATATCGGTATATCAATTGACCTAGATCAGTTGGAAAATCCTAGGGACAAAGAAATCGGACAGTGTCTTTTTCCCCCACGCCAGAAATACCATGCGACCACGCCCGTCGACTTGGGCTCTGATATTGGAGACGTTCGGCCACAGCCACACAAAAAGATTTATATCTCACGTGAGATGATGAACGAGATACACGGTGAGCACTACGGAATCGAACCTGTACGTTACAATGATAAGTTGGGGGCAAGATGGTTTGCTAGTAATTGGGTCTCACTAGACCTGGCAATCAATGCAGTTCATGCTCTCGGAGTCCAAGCGATTGGACCGTTATCTTTGCATGCAATCGCACTTCGTGAACCAGAACCTAAAGACCTTTCTATGCGAATCAAACAGCTGAAAGACCTTGGAATATCTATCGGCAATTCCATCTTTTCCCGGGCTGTGAAATATTTTGCAGAAGAAAGGAAAGATAGTGAACTCAAAAGTCTATTGAGTAGCGATCAACATCCCAGCGAATACGAAAATTATGAACTTCAAGAAAGGCTGCTATTGCAATATAACAGCGCTAAAGACTGGGCTCAATTTAGACGGACCCTGGCAATGCTCTCATTTCACAACATGGCCCCCAACCGAGAGGCGGCCAATATTATTCTGCGAACCCACGTTCAAAGGCAAGACTTATTCGCCATACAAGACACATTGACAATAATGGCGCAATATGGGCGAGGGGTATCGGGGAGAACGGCAGCACGTTTGATGAAGTACCTTCTGGCACCGCGAAAAAAAGGTCATCGACCCACCCTCGATCACAACAATTTCAATATACGAATGACTATAAGTATCTGCAGGGCATTGACCTATGCTGGTCAAATCCCACCAAGATCATGGATCGAGATTTTACGCCGCCTTGGGATGCTTGGCCAGTTGCAGGACTTGGAAAATTTGTGCAGGTTCCTCGTGGAAGCTTATGACCCGACCAATCTTACTTTGGTCGGTAGACAACACATACCACCAGGTACAGAGCCCCGTTCGCTCTTGCACCCGTACCGGCTGATATTCTCCGAGAAATTTCAGACCTCTTTGGTAGAGTGGGGTTTTATTCACGCACTGAAAGACACATCAATACATCCTACATACGAAGGTGCTCCAGGTCCGTCGCCAAATTTCATCGCTTATGACGAAGACGGTATCCCGATGCGAGACATTACGTTCGGTATTCGTCTCCTCAAAACACTCGCCTCGAAGGGAGTGTGGGTAGACTTCGTACCCATCAGAAAAGCCATCGTTAATCGAATGATTGTCTGTTATGGACCGCTCAAATCGATTAAAAGCTACAATCAGAATGCCAAAATCACACTTGGTCTCCATGATGGAGTTTCCCCACAACAGAGCTTTCGGAAGATGGCCAAGATGGTTGATAGCGTTCTGGGGACTGATGCATTTTCCAAAATGAACATTGAAACGTTGATTGCTGCGAAGATCGAAAGTCTTAAGCAGAGGAAGGTTGCGCCGCGAAAGCCGAGGACGGGGAGGGGGAAATTCTGAGATGTATCAAGCGCCAGAAAAGAATAGGCGGCCCGTAAAGGGGGTAGACATTTAAAGCTGGGCACTGTCGTTGATTATAGTATGCCTCGGCTCCGATTTTTAGCTAAATCAGCGAATCAAAGACTTATATCTGGGTGATATAGACTTTTCTCACATATGATCTACGTGACAGTGTTCAGCATTGACTGTCCACCCCCTTTGTGTTACTTTGTTTTCAGTCATTAGATAAATTGGGTAATTCAGGGGGCATTAGGGTGTATGGATTCAAATAAAATCTGAAAAAGAAAAAAAGCCTCTGGGATGATCGGAAGTTTCAAGATTGCATACATAGATGTGGATTGATGTAGGAACGTTTGATTTGTTATATAAAACTGAAGGCTATGTTATTCACCATCATACTCCAATTCAGCTGAGCACTCAGTGATTAGCCTGCTCTCCTTCTCTCCCTGTCTCCTTCAAAATTACATCACTTAACCAATTAAATCAATCCTTTCCTTGCTTCTGTTATATCGCAGTTAGAGAACGACAGCCTGAATCTACAGCGTCTGCAAAGCCTGAAGGAGTCGTTGAGTGGGTTTTGTCTTAGCGCCATATCTTCTTTCTTATATAACTTCTGCCTTTTGTGCTCATCTCACAAAGAGTGCTAAATAGGTCTTTTATTCTCTTAACAAAGAACATTCATTGCGATAAAGCTATTGTTCACCCATATACAGAAAGACTTCACAAAGAGTTTCTTTGCAGAGATGAACAATCATTAGAAAGGCCATTAAAACCACTGAAATCTCAGTGTTGGATTTCTCTTCACCAACAAGCATCTAGGAATCCGAGATTTCTACATACTTCATTGTTCATACCACATATCGACTATATAGCGCCTGTAAGTCATTTTCATTTTCCCCATACCACGCCATAGAACAGTACAGTAAGTTCATAACCTCCAATCCAATAAAACCTACCACGGAAAATGGGAAACTACACCTCCTGCTGCATCCCACTCCGCACCACCCCACCACCCACACTTACCCCCTCCCCAACCGCCCACGAAACCACACCCCTCCTCCACGCCCTCACAGCGGAGCAAGCACGCAGACGCGCCCTAATAGCCTACTACATCGCCGAAGACATCAGCGTAATAACGACCCACCACCCCTCCCACCCCTCCCACCCCTCTCATAAACGGAACATCTCTGCTCCTTCCAAACTCCAAACTAACATCTCACCATACCCTTCTAGCCTCTCTGACTCCCCAACCCCCACCCCGTCTTCTCTGTGTCCAAGTGAGATTAGTGCGGGTTCGGTGTGTGAAACGCCGTCGACGTACCACCGCTCTCCGGGACTCTGTAGAGCGGAGTATTACGCGTGGTTGAATGGGGTGATGGAGAGGGAGGTGGGGATGCGGGGGAGTGTTGTGGGGTTTGAGAGGGGAGTTGGGATTCGACGGAGAGGAGGGGAGGGAGTGCTTTTTGGGGATGAGGAGTTGGTGGGTTGATTATTTTGGGGGAGGTGTGAGTGAGGTTTGGTGCGATTTGGTGGGGATCTTTATAAGATTTACTGAAAGGCTTTTTTGGAATATCTCTGGTAGGAAGTTATTTTTAGGAATTACTAGGCAAGTTTGTGATATTGATTATAGATTAGCGAGGCTGGAAGGAATTGTAACCTCGCTTAAAATGTGTTATAGCTTGAAAATATATGCTTATTTCATCTAGAATTCCTTGGGTAGATAGTGACTCTTTCTGTATTTGCAAAGTGATGGCAGTGTATTATTTGCGTGATAGACCAAGCAGATAATAACATACTCTCGGTTATACGTACTTTATAGCTCTCTTCTTAGAACATCCTTGGAAATGCGATATAGTAATGGGAATAACGAAAGCTAACTTTAGTTTTAAGCTTATAGTAGATGAAAACAGCCTATATTAAATGACTTCCTCGTAGTTTCTTATTCCCAATTAAATGTAAGTAAATACAACTCTTTAGTCACATCCTTTTTCTCGAATCAGGTTTTTTGTTCTAAACAACCTGGTTACGTCTTCTTTCTACTAAAGCGTCTATTCCCTTTCAAGGGAACGTATTCCCGAGGAGCTACCCTCTCCCCTACCCCCTATATCAGGGGGGGGAAGGGGGGCGCCGACCGCCCTCCTCCTCCTCTACCAAGCATCCAAGCCCAATTCGTCTCTGGCACCTTTAAGGCACTAGAGAGGAGCAAAGTCGGACAGCTGTTTTTCGGTGGGACTGCAGAGGCAGTCGATACCTACCTGAATACGGCTCTTGACCGCGCTCCAGCGGATATTCTCCCCTCCCTTCGTACTCTCTGCAACCAAATTGCGACGCTCTGTATTGATTTTCAGCTTGCCTACACCTCTGGCGGTCCCCCTCCACTTGCCCTACAACTTCGACTCCCTACCCCCCCTCGCCCGCTTACTAGAGACGACGCATCGCTGCCGTCTCCCCCTCTAGCTTCCCCTGAAAAATCCTCCTACGCTCGGACCGCCTCAGCCTTAGTTGCT